>OZ020521.1:9878650-10083625 GCA_963971425.1 Bryoerythrophyllum caledonicum | reverse complement strand
GCTTCGCCTGCGCTTCGCTGCGCTTCGCTGCGCTTCGCTGCGCTTCGCTGCGCTTCGCTGCGCTTCGCTTGATTGGGTTTGTTGTTCTTCGCTGAATTGGGTTCGCTGCGCTTCGTTTGGTTGGATTCGCTGTGCTTCGCTGGTTTGGGTTCGCTGCGCTACACTAGATTGGGTCCGAGGCTTCGATTCCCTCGTGGCGCCTGCGGCAGGATCGAAAGTCGGCGAGGGTTGAGGATGAACTGTTTTGGTCTTGAAGGGTTGCGTTTTCGAGGGGGCCGTACTGCGTTCGCGTTGCTGTCTGGCAGGGTAATTCTTTCCGAGGTACTGTCCGTTCTGTCCCTGTGCAGCTCTTCTCTTCTGGTTGTTTGGTCTAGTGGTCTTTGCTGATCTGAAATGATTCTGTGGGGGGGATTAGTCGATGTGCTGCCAATGTGTTTCCACGCTTTCCTCTTACTGCTGTGTGGGTAGCTTCGGAGTGCAGATGTTTGCTGCTGACTTGGGTTACTATTGTCTCCGTTCTTTGGTGCAGGTGGCGCCGCTCTTGTTGGACGTGATCTGCCCTTCTGCAACTTAGTCCACTGGTTAGAGTGTAGTGCTTGTCTCTACTCTTTATGTGTAGAGAGATTTTACTATTTTGTTTGGAGAAGGCAATATCATGAAACAGGAGTATGCATGAGTCTTGACGTGAACAGTAAAATATAGTTCTACAGTGATAAGCATGAGAGGGGGTGAGAGTAATTGTATCTGTTATTCTTGTATTTTTGGTGCTGCGTATTGTGGTCGGATCTTGTCCTCTACAAATTTCTCCTTCACCATCAAGGTTGTAGCTCTCCCAGATCTGGACGCTTTGTGTAGGGTATGCGCACTGTTGTCGTTGGTTTTTATCGCCTATACTTTGCGTGTGTTTGTTGTCTGGACCTGGACCTACGAGAGACAGTTTCAGTAACTTTGTTATAATTTCCTTGTTTTTGTATTTGAGCTTGGATTTTTCTATTGATTGATCTGTTCTATGGTGTTTACAGCTAATTTTGCAGTACTGTGGTGTCGTTTTTGAGGGCGTGGGTTTTTGGTTAATGTGCTTAATGTGTGTGTGTGGATCTACACTGATTTGACCTTGGGAGTACTTTTGCTTTCCAGGTAGGCGGTTGGATCTAAGTTTACTACATGTGCATGTATTGTGTATGCTATCTATGTGGGTGTGGGCGCAGATTATACTAATTTCTACTTCTAGAACAGTGTGTGTTGGAACAGATTTATGAAGAGTGTAAGTTACACAACAATAAACAAAGCAAGGAATAAGTACAGCTACGAAGCAAGACAAGGGACGTACAACTACTAAGCAGGACAAAGGTCGTGATGAGTAAAGGAAGAAGATGACAAGATGAGAAGATGTGCAAGCAGCAGGAGACGTGGTAAGCAGATGGTGCGTGCAAACAACAGAGGAGTTAGGAGTAGCCTGGTATGTTGTTCGGCGTGAGTTGAACGATCCTGGCCTTGTTGACGTCGTTCCCTCTTGTTGTTGCAGTGCTCGATGGTATGTTGTTCGGCGTGAGTCGAACGATCCTGGTCTTGTTGACGTCGCTCCTTCCTGTTGTTGCAGTGCTCGATTCTGCGTCTCGTCGGGTGAGGTACCTTGGCTACAGTTTTTTTCTCTAATGTCTCCTGTTCTTGAGTATCTGGGTCAGGGAGGGAGGGAAGACCTTGTGGGACTGGTAGTTCTGCGTTTACGATCTGGGGCACATCTGACCACTGAGGTAAGGATGTATTGTGTGTGTGGCCAACACTAGTCCCACGCTTCAGTACACTCCACACATATCACATATCCAAATACCACTTTGATCTAACTACCCCAATGAACGTCTTTGAGTTTGCTTCTAGCACCTCTTGATCTGGGCCGGATCTGGCTTCTAACGTATGAGATCTATGCGACCAACACAAGCTCCCCGCTTTCAGATTTGCTTCACATCGATCTAGTGTCTAACTACTTCTTTCAGCATCACCAGCCCAGATCTAACGTTTGTGAGCAACTTCCAACCTATTCTGCATTACGACCAGTCCTACCTCACAAGACAGACGCACGGGGGAGCTCTCAACAAGGCGAGCTACCTCTTATTGCCCCTAAACTTCTGTTTTGCGGCTAAGTCATTCCACCTCCCCTCACCAGAAATCTCGGACCTCACACAGCCATCTCTCTCCTGACGGCTTCACCCTAAAGCTACTGTAGCACTACTTAAGGAATGCCAACCTATGATCCATGAAATACACAGGGTGAAATTTTTCACCTTCTAAATACGTCCGTTTTCCAACCTCACTCTGCTTTTGCAATTACAAAAGTATACAAAGCCCTCAGAAGATGCTGCAACGAGTCTTATAGGCTAACACAAGGAGGCCACCCTCTAAAAACTAGACTTGGAAGAAAACTCTTGCAAAGGAACACTAGCCTGCCCGTGGGTCCCACCCACGACACGGGTAGGCCCGGAGAAGCCGAGGGTGGATCCACGAGAAGGGTGGGGTGGAGCCGGGAGAAGGGTAGGGTGGATGCCCATGGCGAATTGACCCCCTCGTTGGAAGTTAACCGAGGTGGGCCCCATCTTAGTTGCATTGAGTCATTTTTTTGGCCTTCTTATTTTGGGGATCCAGAGGCTTTTATTAGATTTTTGGGGACAAATTTGGGGTCTACGGCCATAGTTTACCCTCGAGGTCCCTCCGTTGTTGTAATCAGGGCCCCATCCAAAAACAAAATAGGGACCAGGTTTGGCCCCACCACCAGGTGGCCCCCTCGGGTCAATTCGCCCCGGGCGGGGTGGACGGGGGCAACGTTGGAGGCTGGGGGACCGGGGCTTTGGGTGTGCGAGAGCGGGGAGCGAATGAGGACGCGCGGAACATTGCGCCATGCGATGCGATGCTGCAGAGGATCATCGCGACGCTCACTGCCAGCCAGGCCCGGAGTACGCTGGTCTCAGCTGGTCGCTCGCGTCCGTCCGGGCGATGGCGTAGATGCCCCCCGCGCTTGCCTGCGCTGCATGACCAACCCCCTCCCCTCCCCTCCCCTCGGGCCCGTTACCACCCCCCCAGCCCACCCCACCCCTCCCCACCCCACCACCCCTCGCATGGCGCCCGTAAGCAAGCAGCTGCCGTCGCCGCCGCGCTGCTGGAACGCGCACGACGCCAAGCACCACCTCCTCAAAGTCTCCGACCACGGCCTCAAGCTCGCCTACAAAGGTCCCTCTCCCCTCTCCTCTGTCCATCCCATCCCATCCATCCATCTCCGCCGCCGCTCTGCCCCCTCCGCCTTCTTTGAGTCCGCTGGATTCTTCTCCCTGTGTTTGTTGTCGATGATCCCCCCCTGGACGTCTGGACTCCGGAGTTTTGAATCTTCGCGCTACTGATGCCAGATGTTAGGGTTTGCGGGATGCAGCTGGTTTGGAATTGTAGCGCAATCGTGAGCCGTCTCTGAGCGAAGAGGCTTCGTGAGAAGCGAGGACTGGTATTGTAGATTTTTTTGAGATCTGAGGACGTGAGGCGGGAGAGTGGTCTGATTCTCCCTGTGGTACGAGTGCTATGTCTGAGGAATGTAGATCACCGTCGTCGTTAGGGTTAGTGTCGTCGTTCTTGATTGTTCCGCTGCGAATTGTGGATGCGCTACGAGTCGGTCAGTCAGTCGGGAATGGTGTCTGCGAGAGGAGCTGGAATCGTGCAATTTAAATCGAGTGTTTGTGATCAACTGTGTCTTTGGGACGGCGTTGGTGTTCCTTTTGGATTGCTCGAGATTATTTGGCATCTGGCTGTGCATTCGTTTATAATCGTCATTTGCATCTGGAGGATCTCGGAAAGATTTTTTTTTTGTTTGGAGTTGCGAAGGATGTCGGGATGTTCTCTCGTGTCTCTCGGGTTCAGTTCGATCTATGGCCCTGTTGATTTGCCAAACCGAGTGTTAAGCCAGATAATGTGTTCGCAGGTCTTGGTCAAACTGGGGCAACTGGGGCAATTCGGGCAGATAATCCTGCCCCTGGGAGTGAGCCTCTGTATTATTATGAGGTCACCATAATTAGCAAAGACAGGAATGGGTAAGCGTATGTTCCTCGCAAATCAGACCGTTTTCCCACTTCCTGTGGTCACTTGGATCTTTCTGTGATTTTCCGACTCTGATTTTCTAAAGTGAGAGGGGAATCATGGAGACGCCGACCTGGTATTAACGTATCAGGGAAGAATTCTGGGTGGAACATCGTGATGGGGGGATTTTAGTGAGCCAATATTGTGATGTGGAACTCTACAGTTGTTCTAACATCTTCTGTGGTTTCGTTACCAATGGTCGCGCGCATAGTATGACGGTGTAAATTTTGGCAGGTACGTTGGTGTAGGCTTGAGTTCATCACAGGCTTCTCTCAGTAGCTTACCTGGTATTATTCTCATACTCTGATTCTACGTTCTTCAAAATATTTCTGTTCTTCCCAAGAACTACTGGTCCTTATCATATATATGCATTTCTTGCTCTTGTTTATCATCTCTATCCTTTGATGCGACTCTATTTTCTACAGGGTTCGAGAGGAACAGCTTCGGGTATCATGCTGATGATGGCAATGCTTTTACTGGGGGGTAGGTGGTTTTCACTGTCGTGCCTGTGTCTGCGCATGTCGAATGAATCACGCGAACGCGTATTTCTTTTCAATATGAAGTGTATAGTATGTGCATTGGATTAGAGTTTGATCCTCACGGTGATGTCATTGCAGAAAGTCGTCTTGTATCTGTTAAACAACCGTCGGATTTAGACTGATCTCAGGGACTTAGGGAGAGTTATGTTCACGTGGTGCTTGATTGTTTTGCATCTTTCAGCTGTCCATCAACCCTGAACTCCGAGGGCACTTCGTATGGCCCTTCATTCGGTGCAGGCGATGTCATTGGGTGCCTCCTTAATCAGGTCAGTTGATTTCTTGAAATCAACTACTCTTTCTGATCTGCAGGAACACTTTTTTCATTTCTAGATCGGAGTATTTTCTCTGCGATTTATTCGAGAGTATCATGTTTATTCTTCCTGCCTTATCTTCGTGTTCCTGCATTTATTAAACCTAATATTACCTTTCGCTCTACAGTAACTCTTTCTCATTCTTTAATGTTCTTCTGCTGACCTGTAATCTTGCTCTGCTTGTTGACATCAAATGTGTGGTTTCGTCGCAGATGGAACACACGATTTCATTTACAAAAAATGGTGTCAATCTAGGAGTTGCTTTTAGGGATGTGAAAGGTGATTCTGCTTGAGGTTTATGTTTGTCTCTTGTTTGTGGTATTCCTGTATTCTCTGTTTTTGGCCCTCTATAGTTGTTTTAAAGGTTGTCTGTGAGGACTCTAGTCGTCTCCTGGCCCTTTAATCATCCATGGAGTCAAGTGACTCTTTTTGGCTGGCTTCGTTTATTTTCATCAGGAGAAATCACTCTCTGAAGTTTGCACACGTGGCCGAAACGTACCTACATGTTTTTTATTTGGTGCTATGTAGGTTTGGTTTTATACCCCACCGTAGGACTAACGACAACTGGGGAGAAAGTGGAAGCCAATTTTGGTTCAAAACCCTTTTTCTTTGACCTCGAAGAGCTGCAGAAGGTATTGGCTTTTCTAACCATGTTTCATGATCTGGATTTTCTGTTGATTTATGCGTTCCTCGTCAACAAACTAGACCCTTTTACACTTCCATTTCTATATGAGCAGGATCTCAAAATGAAGACTTTATGGACCATCGACGCTATTGAAATACCTGACAAGAATTCTTGTCTTCACTCACTGGTAGGCATCACACCCAGAGCCTTTCTTGGCATGGATCATCCCTTGATATTTTAGGCATGAAGTTTCTGAACCTGAACTAATACATGATGCATCGTTTGGAACAGGTTGTTTCATACCTAATGCATTATGGGTATAGTGATACAGCTACAGCATTGATAAGAGAATCTGCACTTGAAGGCAAGGTCATCTCTGCAAAGGAAGGGGAAAGTATGCGGCTTCGAAGAAGTACTTCCTGATACCTTGATCTACTATTTCTAGTTCGATCCTTTGCATGATATCGGAAGGATTATTGATTCATCTCGTTTCTATAATTTGACTGAATGTTTTGCAATTTCGCACCGAGGCATCAGTAAGTCGTTGTTTGCCGAAGGCTCAGAAAGTAACAATTCCGTTTCAAATGCTTACAGAAATCCAGGAGGCAGTTTTAGATGGCCGTATTGATGAGGTGAGATCCTTGTTCCAACAGGATGCAAATATAGATTGTATTGAAGATTTCACTCTCATTCACAACGTCCTTTTTAGCTGGGGTCACTTCGTTGTGGTTATCCTTTTGTTTTCTTCCTCTGTTCCTCGCTAACATCTGGAGATAGGTATGGTGTGCATGAAATGTGTCCGTTGAGCTACGGCTAATTAGGGACTTATGTTTTGATTGTTTAAAAGAAGCTAATGTCTTTTGATGTGTTCTTGGTGTCCGCAGGCAATTGAGCAAACAAATTACGTAGCACCTGAGGTATTGATGTGATTCATCTATATTTTAATTGTTCATAGTCAACCGTATCCCACTGCCTCTTCACATCACAGCATTTCCTACTCTTTTTTGTTGCATAAATATTAAGCTACAGCAGTAAAGTTTTAGCTGCATAGTTGAAAACGGTTACATCATATTTTGTGCTTGTCATGGTTGCTTTTTGTGCCTTCAACACTTGAATAGGTGAAAGTATCAAGCTTTAGTGAAGTTGGGAGAATCTGTTTTTGCATCGTGATATTCATTTTGGCCACTGAATTTTTCTTATTTCGGATTGTACTTGGGTCAACAGGTTTTCATGTCACAGCCATCAGTGCTATTTCATTTGAAGTGCCAAAAGTTTATTGAGATGGTAGGCCAGCTGCTCTACACCAATCGTCAGCTTTCAGAGCCTTGTTTTATGGTAGAGGGTGTTTAGTGCTTTAACCGAACTACTATACTTGGTTCTTGTTTATCGGAACGTCTTCATGTGTATGTTTTTCTGTGCAGATTAAAAGTGGTGATGATGAAGCAACTATGAATTATGGTCGCACTGAACTTTCTGAGTTTGATGCTGAATCTGAAGAGGACAAACAACATTTGCAGGTAACAATAGTCGTCGGTGCATGCAACTCAACTTTTGTAATCGTAACCACCTTTGTATTTGAAGAATACGAGTCTTGTTACAGCTCTAAATTGTTTGTCTGCAAATGAACAGGATGTTATATCACTGCTGGCTTATCCGCGTCCAGAAATCAGTCCCTTGAGACACTTGATTCTGCCATCCCGCCGACAGGCAGTTGCAGACTCCTTAAATCAAGCTATTTTGAGTAGGTTACACTTGAACCTTGCTTACAAATTCAGTAATTTCTCAGGCCTGTATCGCATGATATTCTAACCATTACTGGTTAAGACTGAATAGTATTAATAATTGATATTTTCTTGATTGATGACAGTTGCTCAAGACAAACCTGCGTTACCTGCACTTGAGGTACATAGTAACTGTATCTTACAAGCCACTATATTAAAATGTTTTTGTTTTATTTTGACCTCTTGAAAAAATCACTTTGACTGAGAAATAGAGATTTGAACTTCGATTTGAGTATCAGTATTGAAGAATATCCATGTGGCATTATTTGATATGGTAAATCTGTTATCTGCAGATGTTGCATAAACAAATTGCAGTAACTAAGGAATTATTTTCACAACGATCTGCTGGTTCAGCTTCCATGGTAAGGATGTCTTCTACTTTTGTCTTGTTGAAGCTTTGCATGTACTTGTGAAATTGATTGTCACGCAGTTGGCTGGTTGGTGTGCTTAGTTGCTCGTTCGAACATTGCTAAGAGTCTATGACACAACTAGACACATCTGTCTAGATCAGTGCGTACATATTTAGGATAATAATGCATCTTTGTACTTATGATGTCCAGATCAGTGCGTACGAGGAGTTCCATGAGCTCTCGGATATTCTTGGTGGATGATGCTCAGATAAGCGTATCTACAGGTAGTGCTGCAGAGTTGAAGATAAGGGGAGGAGACTCGATGTTGGCACCCTGAAAATGCAAGCCCTGGAGCATTCGACAATCACAGCATCAAGGGTCGCCTGATAAGCACAGATGTACAGGCGTACAGCTGCTAATGAATGCTGATTGCAAGGTAGTAGTGAAATTGTATCACAGCTATTCAATCTTCTGTACTTTTACGTAGTTGTCGTCTGATCATCTTTGCTGTGACTGATCTGTACAAATCACACTTTTACTTCGGCTTGACACGGAAAGTGGCGTTCCTGTCTCGCCTGTTCACACAGCCTGTTGAGAGGTGCAATGGATGCAGCCTTCAACCAGGTTTGTAAGGCTTCGTTCAGTTGCTAGAAGTTGGATGCAGCGAAATGTGTTGCGTGTTTTTATCTGAGATTATCTGAGGTTATGCGAAGGTCCGGAGACCTTCCCAAACTGTCGAGGCTGTAGACGATAGGAAGTTTCTTGTAATATCACATGTAATGAGAAGGTCGAAAACTGGTTTAGCATTGCCTTGTTGCGGTTCGAACAATGAATTCTTTAATTTCTAATGTAGACTTCATGTGCTTCACACGATACGTTTTCCATGAATGACCAGTTCTTTGACACAATTCTGTGTCGTATAGCGGAGAGGCCCACATGTGCCCTTACGATTCAAATGAGGCTTACATGTGACCTTCGTGAGCTCCCAACATTTGTAGCAAATTGATATCTGGCAAGACACATCTCCAATAGTTGGTCATTGGCCTTCCTGAAACTTTACAGCGAGTTCTGGAAATCGAATCCTAAACCCTAGAAATCACACAAATATGGAATCACGTAAAAACGGAGAGGTTTCCAGCGTGCCTGGCTGCTAAGAGAAGATTGATACCCAAGTGGGGAAGATAAGGGACCTGTCATGTGCCAAGAGAGATACCCTGATAGACGGCTGCGATGGCTGGCGAAGCGGCGTCGTCCGCTTCCTCGTGCTAAAACCCTAAACCCTAAATTCAGAGTGCTGCTGCACCCTGAGCCCTGAGGCAGCAGGAGGAG
Organism: Bryoerythrophyllum caledonicum; assembly: GCA_963971425.1. Taxonomy (NCBI): domain Eukaryota; kingdom Viridiplantae; phylum Streptophyta; class Bryopsida; order Pottiales; family Pottiaceae; genus Bryoerythrophyllum; species Bryoerythrophyllum caledonicum. Next base: position 10,074,577 of record OZ020521.1, on the reverse strand, counting down.
TACTAGCAGCAGTGCAGGTCATGACAACAGAGCTCCTCCATCCCCTCCAACGCTTCTCATTCCCTTCCCTTAGGGTTCCGAATGCGGCCCACCTGACGTTAGTTTTCTTCACAACCTGTTCCCTAGAACCCACCCTTTCGTCTCTGCAGTTGTTTTTAGGGTTTTTCTGAGCTTTTAGTTATTTGGGTGAAGTCGGTTCTTCTTTGGATTCTGGACGAAGTTGAGGCGTTTTGGCAGAGCTGAGGTTTTGGAGCTTGGTGAAGGTTCTGGGGTGCAGTTGGGTGTTTTTTTGAGTGTTGTTGGGAGCAATGGCGGGGCCGGAGAGCAGCAAGAAGAAGAGGAAAGAGAAGGGGGCGCAGGAGGCGGTGGTGGGGGATGCGATGAGGAGTGAGCAGGCGGAGACGGACTATCTGATCAAGCCGCAGGCGACGACGCCGCCGCTAGATACCTCCAAGTGGCCAATTCTGCTCAAGAATTACGACAAGCTGAACGTGCGCACGGGCCACTACACGCCGCTGCCGACGGGGCACACCCCGCTCAAGCGCCCGCTGCACGACTACGTGCGCTACGGTGTGATTAACCTGGACAAGCCGGCCAATCCGTCGTCGCACGAGGTGGTCGCCTGGATTCGCCGCATGCTGAGAGTGGACAAGACGGGCCACAGCGGGACGCTGGATCCCAAGGTGACCGGCAGCCTGATCGTGTGCGTGGACAGGGCCACGCGCCTCGTCAAGGCGCAGCAGGGCGCCGGCAAGGAGTACGTGTGCGTGGCCAGGCTGCATTCCGCGGTGGAGTCAGTGGCCAAGGTCGCCCAAGCCATCGAGACGCTCACTGGGGCGTTGTTCCAGCGTCCACCTCTCATATCCGCCGTCAAGCGCCAGCTGCGCATCCGCACCATCTACGAGAGCAAGCTGCTGGAGTACGACGCAGAGCGGCACCTGGTGGTGTTCTGGGTGTCGTGCGAGGCGGGCACGTACATCCGGACGCTATGCGTGCACCTGGGTCTGCTGCTGGGCGTCGGCGGGCACATGCAGGAGCTCCGGAGGGTGAGGTCGGGCATTCTGGGCGAGAAGGACAACCTGGTGACGATGCACGATGTGCTGGACGCGCAGTGGGTGTATGACAACCACAAGGACGAGAGCTACCTGCGGCGCGTGATCATGCCGCTGGAGGTGCTCCTGACGAGCTACAAGCGCTGCGTCGTCAAAGACAGTGCCGTGAACGCCATCTGCTACGGCGCCAAACTCATGATCCCCGGGCTGTTGCGCTACGAGCAGGGCATTGAGGTGGGCGAGGAGGTTGTGCTCATGACCACCAAGGGCGAGGCCATCGCCATCGGCGTCGCGCAGATGACCACCGCGGTCATGGCCACCTGCGACCACGGCGTCGTGGCTAAGGTGAAGCGCGTCGTCATGGAGCGGGACACGTACCCCAGGAAGTGGGGGCTGGGCCCGCGCGCCACCACTAAGAAGAAGATGATCAGCGACGGCCTGCTGGACAAGCACGGCAAGCCCAACGAGAAGACGCCGGCGGAGTGGCTCAGAGTGCCCGTCTTCGACTCTGCTCCCACGAAGAAGCCAGAGCAGTCCCAGGCCATCACTGAAGCGGTAACGCCAGTGAAGGAGAAGGACGCAGAGGAGAACGGCGGCTCCAAGAGCGAGAAGAAGCGGTCCAAGGAGGTAGCCAGCCCCGTGCAACAAACGCCGGACACTGCCCCTAAGAAGAAGAAGGCGAAGAAGGCGGAGGCGGAGGCGGAGGCAAGCGAGGAAGCCAATGGCGAGGCCACCACCGAGAAGAAAAAGAAGAAGAAGTCGGCGGACGTGGAGGCAATGGAGGTAACCATTACAGTAACCAACCCCCCTAGTGCAGAGAAGAGCGAGAAGAAAAAGAAGAAGAAGAAGGAATCTGATTCAGCTGTGCAATAGTACTCTTCAATTTTCAAGTTTTCCATTCTTTTTGGTTGGCCTGACGAGGCAATTTTCAGAGGGTGCCATCGGAGAGTCTCCTCAGTAGCAGTGTAAGTTACAAGGTAGGCGCATACACACACACAATCGACTCGTAGGTAGTTTTGTCAGGCTGATGTGCATACTTTAGGTGACTGTTTCTGCTCAATCGACTGCCAAGTGGTGAATTGCGGCGTCAGTAGCCAGAATCTGGCCTCCTATGTGGTTGATGGTCGTGAATCTCGGTAGAGATTATGATGTGATAGTCAGCCACCACGCCCTCATGCTGGCAGAGCAGGAAATAAAAATTATCGAACCTCCCTTCTTCCTACTCATGGCTCGTTTGTGTGCACCTCCACCGCTGTGTATTCGGTAATCGGGTTGCATCAGGCAATGCAATGCACAAGCTCACCTTGTGCTCTAGAAGCAAGTCACTTCTACTCCAGTGCTGATTACGTGCTCCAGTACCACGTCTGCATGCTATCAACAATTAGCTGCAATTGACGTCACATCTGTTTTGATGATTCTTCCGGGCCTACTGAGAATTCAGTGGACTCTGGAGGAATGACATGTCGACCTTGGACATGATCATCCAGTCTGTCTTTGATTAGGGATGGACTCTTAAATTTTATGTATGATCATAGAACTTCTAGTGACAAAAATTGGAATCAAATGTCAGTATTGGCAACCCTCACTTCCTGTTTCAAGCATTTTAGAAGTCGGGTCAGTAAAGACAAGAAAAAGCACCCTTTTCCACATTCTACGTAAGTGAAGGGCGACATTTTCTGAGTGAGGAGCAATAGGGTTTCTTGTAGTGTGTTGTTCTGGAGAGGAATATGCTTTAGATAGTGTCCAGAGGAATATAATGCCAATTTTTGAAGCACTGCATATGTTTGCATTGATATGTTACCGATAGTAGAGTTTTTCTCAAGTGAGGCAAAGATTCCATGAATTTTGACCTCTTTTTCCATTTCGAACGATCAAAATCAGTTTGAAATAGCTCAAATTTTTAGAGTCACCTCAAAGAAGAGAGAGAGGGATAAGATTCATGGTACATGGCCTCTTTCTCTTCTTTCTCAAAAGAGAGCTAAAACTACTTGTAACTTGAGTTGAGAGTCCACCAACTTGCCCTTCCTTTGATCTAATGCCAGATCTATGGAAAGTGAAAAACCACTACAACAATTTTCTTTGGTCACCATTGTAAGAAACACTGAATATTTAGTTAATTTTGCACCTGGATTTTAAACACACTTTAAACTCTGTCTAAATAAAATCATGAAATTCTGAGAATATGCTTAGAATGTTTCAAAACTACATACATTAAAGTTTTGTACTGTACTTCCATGTCTTGTTGAATGGATTTGAGGGGTACATGTTTGGTTTGTTAACCTTTGTATTGATGATGGTTTTAGAACATCATCAACATTGAGCGACATGTCGAACTTAATAAGTGAAGAAGATCAGTGGTTTGCTCTCGTACTATATAATAATTGCAGGAGTTCTTGAAAACCACTTCACATGATTGGAGCTGGAATTCAAGTCCCACTCCAATCCAAGTTTTTGAATCTCATAGAAGTAGTTCCCCCGAATGCCCATAACATGATACAGGTACCAACACAATGCTTCTATCATCTGTCCTGAGAATGCGATATGTCATGCTTCCAACCAAAAATTCAATTTCCTTGTCTATCCACTCCTTCGAAGAAATGGGAAACATCAACAAATATATGATGGAAAGATATGAAATCTTGAACTCCGTAGTATTGCTTGAAATTTTCAAACCCAAAAACTATTGTTGTGAAGTATTGAAGTTCTGGGAGTACCGGTAAGTACTGCAATGGTTTTGTGATAGAACACCCAAAGTAGGGTACTGTTTATGTTGTTGAGTATCTGTCCCCATCTCTTTCTTTTTTCCTTCTAAAATTTACTCTTTTCAGACTTTGCGTAGAATATGAGGTGCTATGGTTTCATGGCATTGAAATTTTTGAACATGATGATGTTGTGATGTCCGTCCTTCAACCATGCTGACAGTCTGTTTGCATGGGATATTACTGTAACTGAAATCAATTAATGAGATTCTCATCAAGCTTGCAAGCTAATTTCGGAAAATAAATTAAACTACACTGATAATGATTTTTAGTGATAGCCACAAGAAGATGAAGAAGAAGAACTACTCCGGTTGCCGACGGGGACCGGCGTGAATATAGTGTTTGTTCACTCTCTTCACTAAGCCTATGGCCATGGGACAAAAGGTAGAGTAATAGAATTACTTCCCCCTTTTGATGCTAAACACTTTTCTACACCAAGTGCTTCCTACATTTAGTGCCTTAAAGACGACTAACATGTTGTTTCCTCCAAGGGCTTTTTGGGTACACATACAATGAGGTCATGGTAGCTGCACTAATTACCTTATACATGCTACAACTTTTTATTTTTGATGATTTTTTTTACCAACTATGGTCATGAAGTTGCTATGCACTTTTCACTATGGATGTGTTTATTGTAGGTAAAAATATTTACCTCCGGTGAAAACTCATAGCCACTCAAAAAAGTTAGGATGGACAACACTAAATATCATCATTAGTGTAGTGGTGAGGTGATCAAAGCAGCATTTGAATTGGTTACTCCTTTTTATCACCTACTCACTTCACTTGTCACTTATCATATTGTGCACTTCACTTGTCACTTACCATATTGTGCACTAAGATGGGAGCATCGTTTGTGTTTGGCCATGTATTCATGGTCTTCATTCCACAGGCATTGGTCTTTTTTCCAAGATAAAGTGAAACTTCTGTGAACCAATCATGTGTATGTATTTCTATTACAAAAGGGTACATCCTAGTACATGGTTGGAATTTGTCCCATCGGAATATGAACTCCACTGGTTTATAAGAAATTCATAAAGCCCAAAGAGTTACTATTGGTATTAGGATTCAAAGACTTAGAGGATTGAGGTATTGGTAGCTTTGGGAGCATTTCAGTAACTTTTGCATCAAAAAGCCTGTAAAATCTATGGAAGTCGGGCATTGTTGGATATAATGAGACATTATGTTTCTTAAAGCACCACGGTCTTAGGGTGCCATGACCCAAACCACTAAATCAAGACCACTAAACCCTAAATCGGAGTTCGTCTTCTTCTTCTTTATATTTCTTAAGACATTACTGAACTGCTGGTAGCTACACCTTTCATTGAATATAGTGTGGATTCATTATTAATGTGAATCACCTACACTAAATTTTATCAAGCACATGCATGTCAAGTTTTTGATTGGGCATTTGTTTCTAAGCAAATGTGTGCCAGTCAACGATTGCATGTAAATTTTCAATTAGTATAGAATCTTGAGCTGCTGTGGTCCAAAGTATATGAAGAGAACAATGGTCCATGTTGTGGTCCAAACTATATGAAGAGAACAATGATCCACACTATATTCAGAGTACAATGGTCCATACTGTTAAGATCGGCGCATGGAGGCGTTTGTATAGGTGGTTTCCGGTTAGGAACCATCTAGGGAGTTGTGGAGTTACTGGAAGGCTTACAACTTAGTTCTAATTAGTAATTAGGGGTAGGGTTAGTGGCGTGTGATGGCTAGGTCAATGGTTAGTGCCGTGTGACGGCTATGCCATTGACACTGAGGCCTTATGCTTCAGTTGTGGCAAGCCAGGGCATTTAAGGAAGGATTGCAAGAAAGGCAAGTCTTCTACCTCCTAAGCTGGTGGATTTTTCTCCGATTGCTGTGCCAATGGGCATTCCGAAGCTAAGTGTTCGAAGCTTTACCAAGAGTTAAAGCCTTCTAGAGAAAAAGGAGACAAGATCGGAGGCAAGGACAAGGAGTTAAAGGCCTCTGAAGGGGAGAAGAATAATTGGAAGGCCAAGTTCACAGAATTGGAGGCTAAGATGGAGGCCATGAGTGCGAACGCCGCCTCAATGAGTGATAAGCTTCAAATCACTCCTAGTTTTCATGCTAAGGGCGGGCTTAGACCCGATGATGACGAATTTGAGGATTACATGTTGAGCGGCATGGCACTTGCTATCACGGATGACTTGCGGGAGGCTAATGCGCTTACACAAAGCCAAACATCGGTGATCAATGAGACACCACATGGAACAAGTCCAATTCTAGATCTTGAATGGGAATTACAATCGGCAAGCTTGTTTGCCACGGTCTTTTACGTTGGAGGAGATGGTGCCCACATCTTCCATAGTGCCTCCAAACCGGCGGGGGGCGCCTTCGATACGCCCTACCGTCGGAGTTGAAGAGCCAAGGGATACAGTGGTAATCCAAGCGGCAAACATGGTGTATCAGGCTTCACTATTTTCTGCGAAACTGATGTCATAGAAAGGCTTTAGTTCGGCAACAGCCTTCAAGATGGCGGCCACGATGTGTGAGTTGAAAAACTCCACGGGCGTCAATGCTTTGAAGGTAGAAGTGATTGAGGAAGAGGCGGATGTGAGTCATGAGGACAACGGAGAAGGGTTGTGTAGAGTGATTTTTCACCACTCTAATAAAACACCCAAGTGTACCCACACTTCATAGGATTCGTTACGGGGATGATCATATGCCTAGTTTTAAGTAATTAAAGCTTAATTGTGTAGTTTAAAGCTATCCTCTTTGTTAATTTTTAAGGTTATCTATCTATTTTAAGGAAATTAGGGTTGTTAGCATCACTCTTAAAGGATCTACAAACCAAGTCTAACCCCAAAGGATCTCTCGTGCCTTAAGTAGGAACATTGGTCCTTTTAAGATTGTGTTTATGCCACTAATTCTTAAACACTTGCCACACTGGACTAATGGAAGATTCCATTAAGTCTCATTGCATTGGTTCCTTAATTACAGCCTTTAAGTATTCAAAGTCTTACCTCATGCAAAATCGCTCCACTTTTCACGTCCATCGACTCGGTCCACGTGATCATGTTCTTAAGACAAATATTAGTCTCAAAAATCACATACACAAGTTAACTTAAGTCTTAAGGAGTTTCAGCTCTTAAGTCTCCACTTAAGTTCACATATCCCCACTAATCCTTAAAGACTACAGTGTTCTACATTTACTCGTACCACTTAGTTCTTAAGATCTCTGACTAGTTCTTAAGACTTCATTCTCGGTCGTCTCCATGTTCTTAAGGACATAGTCTCTGGCCCTTAATTCTTCAGCACTCACTTTACTCACTTAGGACTGATTCTTAAAAATCTGTACTGTCTAGACCAATTCAGCCCTACAGTGTTCTTAAGTTTTTGTCTTAAGACTTTCCGAACCGGGAGTGCATCTCACTGAATGCGAATGATGTCCCGTACTCTCACCCATACAAATCTTTAAGTCCAAGCCCTTAAACTTAAGGGTCTCCTGGTACTTAAGGTCTCAATCTTCATAAGCTTTTGTATCCAAACTTGGACTTAAGATTCTTAAGTTTTATATGTTCTTTTCTTAAGTCTTTCTTCGGGATTTGTTCCTTATTTTCTCTCTTATGATAGATTCTTAAATACTCACAAGTTAGCCTACCTTAGAAAATCCCTTCTAGTAAGGTTAGACTTAATGCTAATTTTTTGTATGCATAATATGACACTCTTGCCATGCATCAAGGTATGCCACTCTTGATGTTTATTGCATAAATTGCATTAACGTGAATAAGATCTCCACTCTTATTCTTATGATACTCAAGTTATGCTCACTCACACTTGAGATCTTATTAAGTACTTATGCATCACACACCTTATGCACTAAGTCACTTGATTTCACATTATCTCCATTAATCTTCACACTCATGATTAATGCTCCGACACACACACACAAGGTCACACACACGACCTTAGTAGTTAGGGTATTTCCCTAACTTATTCCATGAAGAATAAATATACAATGCATTCATGCATAGGAATTTTATCCGCAATTAACACCTAATGCATGCACTTGCATTTACAACACACAATGTCAAATTTATTCAATGAAGTTCACATATTATTGCAATTATACATATGACTCAAGTCACAAGACTCTACACATGCAAACTCAATAGCAATTATATATTCATATATAAAATTAAATACTCTTACAACATTAAGAGTCATCAACTAGCTTTTTCACCTAAAGCTAGGGCTCACTCCAATCTTCCTCCAAGAAATTTCTATGGTAATGGGCAAGAATGCTAAAAATTCAAGCTAGTCATTCTACTCAACATCCAAGAGGTACACCTCTTGGCAAGAGATTTTCCCTAGTATTAACCATTAAGATTAATTCCACTAAATCTTCACATCTCTTCATATCCATTCATGAAAAGGTGCACCCTATCCAAAGGGTGTGAGTTCAACCCTTTTTCCATTATCTCCTAATTTTTGGATATGAATAGGTACTTTTCAATTAATTAACTACTTAGTGTAAACTTAATCATTATTTTGTAATTCTCCATATATCTACAACCCTTTTTACACTTAATTTTCGAAAAAAATCTATTTTTGTCATTTTGGCTCTAGAGGTTGCTTTCAGCAAGCATGCGTGTCAAAATCATGGCCGCCAAACCTGCAATCGAAAGATCATTGATTACTCCTAGTGTGGTGGTGGTTGACAATTCCTAGAGGATTTTTCAAGTTATCGGGTCTAAAGGGAGGATTTTTGTACCTCAACAAGTGCTTTTGAATTTAGCAGCTCAACCGTTGATGCTAGAAGCATCTGCCATTGAAGGATTGGGCTTGATTGGGGACACTTTGGAGAAGTGTTCATGGACAATTAGCACGTCTATGGGGGGTACGGAGCATGCTACAGGCATCTCAAAATCGGAGTTGATGTTACGACCCAACGAAGATGATGTCGAGGATGCGAGCTTCATGAAGGTGAAAGCTATAGTCACGGAGGCCAAGTCATATGATGTCTTGATGGGCTCACTAGTGCTATAATCCATGGGGTTCACCTCGGACTTCTGAGAGGAAACAACAAGTTATAGACCAGGATGGCAAGCGGGAGATGGATGGAAGGCCCAACTGCCAGCTCGTTTTGTTTGACATCTGGCTGGCAACCTTGCGGATATGTTTGCCTTCTTGGGAGGTATGAATGTGAAACCAACATGGTTTGAGGAGGGTATTGAAGATTTATCTATGGCTACTTCTATACTTGATGGGGTGTATGCCCACGTATAGGACATGAGTGGTGGAGATACGGAGAGATATAAACTCGGCATTGAAGCAGCGTGGAGCACCACGACTCTTTAGAAGGATGTTGAGCAAGTCATTGAAGATGCTTGATAGCATTTGATTCTCCAACAAATGGGTGATAATTCTAGAGGGGATCAAGATTTCGGACCACATCTAGGCACTTTCATCATTCACTGAAAGCCACCAGAGGATGGTATTGTGTTGTTGGAGTTATTTGGTGGGATTGGAAGTGGTTTGACGAGAGTGCTACAAGTCGGGATCAAAGTCAAACGGTACATCCATGTAGATATTGATGAGGCAGCAAGGCACGTGGCCAAGCTGCATTTACGGCGATTGAGGACACAGTCCTTGGAATTTGTTGGCCACTACTGCCATCAAGACTTCTTTTTTCTACATTGGTTGGTGATATTGCATTGCTTCCAGCAGAGGACATTCATCATGTTGACCATGTGGACGTTGTCACTACGGATTGGCTTTGTCAAGGTATGTCCATGGTTGAACATGAGAACGGATTGAAATATACTTGTTCTTCGTTGTTTCATGATATAATCCGCATACTATGTTTGCTTCAGACATCTTAGAAGTGACTACCAAGTTACATCGTGGAGAATGTACTGGTGTTGAGTTGCTCTAGGTCGAGGACCTTGGAAGGCATGTACCGCATAGAACAAACTCTGAGTTTGTCCGTATTGCTGGATGCGGTCGGATCGCGAGCACATCGCCCGCGATTGTGGTGGATGTAAATGGCACCTCAAGAATATTACAGTTCGCTATAGGTCGTATCAAACGGCCGGATGTCTATGTAAGTGATATTTTCGATCCTCACAGGGCACCTCAGCGCGTTTATCATCAAGACCATGCCCCTTTGGCGTTGGTTAACCGCAAGGGAGAACCGCGTAGGGAATTGCCCTTGTTGATTAATTTTGCTAGGTCGTATACCTTTAAGGATAATGGTCTTGGGCTTATTTGGGATTCCTTGTCTCAATTGATGGTGAAGCCCAATGCGGATGAGCGGGAGAGAGCCATGGCCTTTCCCATGGGCACTACTAATGCGCCCGGCATTTCAAAGCAACAACGGCGGTTTTTACTTGGGCAAGGAATGGATTTGAATTGCTTGACTTGGATTGTCTCGTTGGTGGTTGCCGAGAAGAAGCGGTTAGCTTCTAGTTTCACCGGTTACATAGGATTTTATAAGTTGCGGGCGGCCGGAGAACCATTTGTCTATGTCAGGGTGACACGCAAAGTGGTTGGGGGCAAGAGGGCCTTAGCACCTCATTCATGGAACATGTAGGGAACCGCAAATTTTTTTTCGACTCCCAAGTCAGAGGATATTTACCATATAGTAGAGGGTTGTAGCCAAAATAGGGGATTGGCCCGCTAGAGGAGAGATTTAGAGGAAATTGTGGAGAAGATGTTCATAGAAGAACACACAAGTCACCAAATGAAAGAGATTGGCAGATTAAGCCAATTGGAAGGACTTGGAAGCATGATCGGGATGGAGAAGAAGAATTTTCTTCATGTGGCATTCAACAACAATCAAAGAAAGAGAATCTTGGTCCAATGGAATTGAAGGAGGCGGTGACCAAGGATACTTGGAAACCAATAGTAGGCTTGGCGGATGGAGCAATCGAGAGAAAGAAACATGAGTTCCTCAAGGAGTACATGGATTGTTTTGCCTTTTGTCTAGAAGACCTTACAGTGTTGAAGGGGCAAAAAGTACGTATCAACTTGACAAAAAAACGCCAAAATACCGGAAGCCGTACAAGTATAACGACGTTGAACGGATGATGATACGCGCTCGTACGGAGGAGTTGGTGGCTGCAGGGCTAGTGGAGTTGGCTTCACCGGATTGTGAGTATGCATTGGCGACTATTATGCCATCTAAGAAAGATGGACCAAGAAAACTGTAATTGGACCCAAAAAAATGATGTGCAGGTACTACAAGAGGATTAATAAATTCACCAAGTCAGTATGTTATGCCATGCCAACGCCGAAGGAGAACTTTAAGGCCATTGGTAACGCCAAAGTGTTTAGTACGTTGGACTTGCGCTCTGGATACGACAAGATTGGACTAGGACAAGATCACAAGAAGAAGGACCGATTGTTCCAATGGAAGTTCTTACCATTTGGATTGAATAATGCGCGTATCAAATAACAGAGGGTTATGGATCGAGTATTCTCGGGCTTGGACTTTGTAAGATGCTACATTGACGACATCGTTGTTTTTAGCAAGAATCAAAGGCAACATAGGCTACACTTAATGGAAGTGTTTGCTAAATTGAGGCTCCATGGTTTGAAGTTGCACCTTGTAAGTGAAAATTCTACTTCGACGGCATTGAATACTTAGGCCACATGATATACCCAAGTGGATTGGGTGTGGTAGCTAGCAAAATTGAAGTAGTGACGTCTACACCTAGACCAAGATATGTCAGTAGGCTATGTGTATTCTTGGAGTTGTGTAACTACAATAAAAATTTTGTGAAGACTTTCAGTGCTATCGCCAAGCCATTGACCATTATGATAAGGATTGATCAACCTTGCATCTAGGGAGATGAGCAAGAAGCGGCCTTTCAAGAGTTAAAGGAGTGTTTGGCATCAACACCTATACTTCAAAGGCTGATAGCAGGAAAGACATACCAGTTTCATACAAATTGGAGCGCGTTGGAAATCGGTGCGGTGTTTACACAAATGGATGACGACTGGAAGGAGTTCGTGATCGCGTATGCCAGTTAGTCCAACAACAATGCGGGGGTTTAGTATAGCTCGTATGAAGGAGAATGCTTGGCTGCAATATGGACAATTGCTCATTTTTATGTTACCTTTATGGTAACAAGTTACTGTTGGTTACGAATAATCAACCTTTAAAGTGGTTGATGCCCGGGGGGGGGGGGTCACTCTTTAGGAGGTGTTGTATATCACGTGCGGCCAAGGGGAATATTTTAGGGGGTATTTTGATGGGCTGGACTAATTAAATGGACCCTTCCATTACCTAATTTTCTAGTTGTTCTTGTTTTTAAGGTCCATATCATTACTTATAATTTCAGGAGGGGACCAATTTTTAAGTCCCCTAATTTATTGTAACAAAATAAAGTAAATTAGAAAAGTGAATTTTAAAGATTAAAGACAAAAATTTCACATTCATGATAGAAGCATGATAAAAACCAAGGTATTACAGACGAAGCTCGACTCAAAATTTGCACAACAAAGCTATCAAACAACGCCATATGAAAAGAACGAATATAACAACCACGATCACAATCCAATACACTAACCTCCACTTCTGAAAACAAATTAAGGACCATGAATCTCCTTTCCATTTCCATTTCATGAAGGATCAAATACAAGGAAGCAAAAGCAGGCTTTAGACATGACGAACAAGAGTACTCTTCCTCAAACATACCACAACATGCAAGGAAGACGACTAAAAACGATCCCAAAGAAGTATATATGCATTAGGGAGTGTCTTTACAAACACAATTCCTTTACAGTTCAAAATCAAAGCTGAGTTCCTCCACGCATGCGCTGAATCCTGTACTAGTCTATACATTCGGTGGAAAACGAAGAGTATACTCATGGGCTGAAACAAATACTACAATAATGGAAAAAAAAACAGGTTCTCTTGGGCCGGTAATGAGAAAAAACAAGGAACAGCAAGGATCCCTACGGTGACGAGAGTCAGCCACGTAGGGACGGGGTCACCCACACATGCTCCATGCGCTTCCAATCTGTGCCTAGGGGCACAAACGCCTCAATCTGCCAACCTGCCGACAACTTGCAAACGAGCGCGTCCAGCTCCACGTTCGACAACTCCGAGAGGGGCGCGGTGCGGAGGCGGTGCGGCATGGGTGTGTGAAGCTCCCACGACTTCGAGAGCAGGGCGATGTTGGAGTCAAACCTGGACACAAAAAATTCGTCAGCGCTGGTGGAATGGAGGAGTGTGGCTCCAGTAACCTGGAACTCGGCCAAGCGGAGCGCTACGTACTCCGTCTACGTTGACAGCATACCGCGCCATTCCCTACAGGTGGCCAACGCGAAGGGGATCGTCCGCAGTCTAAAAACGCGAGCTCCATTGTCGAGCTCCCACAGATCCTTTGACGCGAAACAGTGAGCTGCCAAGATCGGCACTAGATGGCCGTAGGGGATTCCCTCCACGCACGCAGCGCTGGTCTCCTGGAATGCAGTCAAATCATGCTGCTGGTATTTAAGACCAGGCCTCTTGCACACCCAAGCAAAAATTTAGACAAACTTAGATCAACTTAGACAAGCTTAACGATCAATTGGCTACATCCCACAAATCAAACTTGTTGCCCAAGCTTAACTTCGATCTGCAACAATCTTGTTTAGAGCATCAACATCTTCATGGTTCAAAGTGTACACGGAAGTAACTGGATTGATTGAAAAAGTCACTGTAGTAATAATAGAATCAACATCTATCTAGTTAGTATCAGTGTGATCGTACTTAAACTTATTCAAACCTGCAGCCTTACTAAAGTATTGTAACATAACTTGAAGAGAGCATGGACGAGTATTCTTTCTCCCTGTTGTGTCGGTGCGGTCAAGCAAGTCGACTAGGTGTCGCAAGAGACCCCACTGCTGAGCCCCAACTTTGCGACGAATCTTCTACACGCGGCCGATCCACCAGGTTCCGTGATCTGCACCTCCTTCACGGCAATTCGTCGGGGTCCCGCTCTTTGAGGCAGCACTTGGCCGTCCTCTCTTCCTACGGGCCACAACCTTCACTGTTGACGTGGTCCTGGTGCTGGCGCTCTGCACAAAGTAAACCCCGCAATCCGATCCGAGTCCTAGAAGACATGTGCTAGAAGAAGCAGCAGCCGTGATATAATCATCATGGTTGTTAAAGTATATTGAGTGCTTAACTCTCGTCAGACGGTCCTTTGAGAGGAAAGGGTTACCATTAAGTTGTGAAACAAGAGTAGATTTAAAAATGACATGACCATCGTATTCTACGACCGGAAGTACTTTTGACGGTGCTACACGGCTGGACACCTGCGGCTCATGTGCACTCAAGACGTCGGAAATGGCATCCCGAGTCTCGTCCTCCACGACAACTTGAGGATCCAAATCATCGTCAAGGATCTCATCTTCAACATCCTGATTCAGCGTAGAAGGAACGATGGTACCTTCAGCATTCGAGGAAGACGCAGCAGCGGCCTCTCGCAACACTTCACCGTCGCCGTCTTCGCCACGCACAGGCCTTGCTGGGGGAGTGTACGCCATGAATTTGGGGTCCACCTTCTCGATCAGCCATGGTTTATTGAACCATACCTTTTTGGAAGCGGCGGCATGCACAGTTGGAGCCATGTTGAGCCCTCTCAACATCCGCTGGGCTTCTACAAAGCCTTCCTGGAGCGCTTCCACCACTTCGACATTTGAAGGTATCTTGCTCTAATCACCCAAATTGCTCTGCACTTCTCCTTCCATTACTGGGTGCAGTTTTGCCCAGATATTCTCCATCTTGTTGTGGACGTTGTTGAATTTCAGTCCGTTCTCCCCGTACTCGATCGCCGACAACTAGTTCAGAGTGTTGGCAGTGTTGACAAGTTCGTGAAAATCGTACGCCCGCTCTTGACCATTCATTCCACCGATCTTTGAGATGAAAATCTCGCAGGAGTCACTACCTGTCAGGTGTAATGGTACACGGAGGTGTGCATAACGATCCCTAAAATGACAGATTAGTAGCACAACAAAGCTACAAGATAGTTGAATATCTATGAAGCACTGTTGACTCACAAAATTCTGAGCTTCTACCATATGCCTAGAATTTCCAAGGACAGAGTGATCTCCGTGTTTCAGCCATAACTTCCACAAGCGAAAGAAGAAACTTACCTTTGATGCCAGCACAATTCTACCTCGCAAATCTACTGTCTATGAACAAAAAATATCAATGTACTCTGCACAAATCTCCAGATACATCTTAGTACCTAGAGTGCGTTCCCTGTTAACATCCGGGGACTCACGTAAGAGTCTCAAGCACGTTCTTACCTTTTGCTGACATATTCTTTGGATTGAGGCCCAATTCTGTCTATCTTTACGATCAACATCCTCGTGCTTCAATCCATGTTGGTCAGCGGTAAAAGGATTATATACTAATCCCATGTGCTCATGTGTACAGACATCCCCACCTAGCTGCAGAACACGCACCGCTGAAAGAAGAGGGTTGATTAGTTTTTTTCCGTTATGAATGTAATCCTGGTCATGTAGGCTGCGGGCATTTCCAAGTTCATCAACAGCAGATGTTAGATTCCAACCCTCCGAGTTAGCCGACAGACGGGGTCCTACAGTACTGCGGTAATCTTGTAACATTAACTGCCTTCTACGTGAATCACCATCACTTGAGTGACCCACAATAGGACCAACAACACTCAAGCATTCTTTTTCCCACAATCCATCTATAACATCCCATTGCCTCCTTACCCAACTTGAATCAAAACAGTTACAAGTGCAACATGCAACCAAGACCAGACGAGGTAATCTTTCATGCATGGGATTCACAACAATAACTCGAGCAAATCCCCCTACTTTGTTAGTTCTGAACGAGTCAAGAATGTTGTTGTATCCTTCTTCTCCCGATCCCACCAGAGGCTTAAAACTTGAAACACACTGATGATCATCACTTGGACCACAAAAACCTGCTAGCGTATCCCACTTGGGCTCATACGCGACTCGACCTCTCACCTTCGTCTCGTCCTCAGCTAGTATCACAGGAACTCGTCCGGTAATACCATGCGCTGCTTTAGCGTTTCTGTAAATCTCTACAGCAGCCGCAAAGATTTCAGAATGCTCACCGGGAATGAACTGTACACCCTTAGCATGATCCCGCTTGATAGTACTATAATTTGATCCACAATAATTCAAACTAAAAACGTCACACATTCTGTTACCTCCGTATACCTTCATAACCTGAGCGAAAGATTTAGTGTTGTCGCTATACCGATTCCCTCTACTGTCACGATTCAGGTTTTGTGCAACATCTTGGATAAAGTCCCATAACGCAACTCTACCTCCGAATGCACCAGTTCTATGAGCATTCAAAATATTATTGCAAAACTTTAACAAGTTATGCTCAGAAGAGGACTGTTTAGCCATCTCCTTAAGCGTAGGCCGTTTCACCTTCAACTGCACTATCCTAGCTCTAGCAGACCAATGGTTTAGTTTTTCTAACCTCAAATTCTTCCTCATGTCCCTGCCATGACGAACAAGCTCGGCAACTGTCAAGTACCCAACTCTCCTACCACCGGAAGTAGTCCTACTGCCCCTTTTATCGATTGAGCGGTCCTCTCTGAACACCCTCTTCTTGAAATCATTTTCTTGTGGTATCTGAGCGCACATTGAGCATGTGAGGTCCCGAAAGCCTTTCCCATCAGCACAAAACCTAACACATTCACTATGCCTGAACGCGCCATTAATGTTTACTACCTGCCCATTGACAATCACAGACGCAGAAAGGTGCGGCTCACTAAACCACGCAGCACCACACATCTGATCCGCTAACAAGCCTCTTACAGCATACGGAACACCGTAGTAATTCGAAAAAGACGCCCGAAATCCCCAACACATCAAACCCTTCACAACATTCGCATCTAAGGCGTCGGTGAAATACTTACCTTCTCTGTTGCCCCCTGAATTCCCGTTACTGAACCACGAATGAAAATCAGGTTGGTTCGAGTGAGCACTTGTGTTGGATGACCGACTTGGCCTGCCACGCCTCCCCGAAAGCAATCCAGTCGACTTTGAGAGCTGGTTCTGAGCTTCTTCAACCGCCATCATGTGCTTCGAACCTCCGATGTGATTGCGTAAATTCGCCTCCAAATTCCTCTTAGGAGGGCAGAGATTTAGCAAGTCTTTGCAGAAGGGACACTTAACCTTAAACCAGAAACTCTTAGGGTTCGGTGTTTCAACGTTCCCCACGACAGAAAATGGCAGCACACCAAAATCAAGTCCCTCATTCACCTCCTCCATTATGGAAATCCCCTCCTTGATCAACTCCTTGTGTCTGCTCGGAGACAATGGAACAGCTTTCCCCTTTGTTGGGACTGATGCGGGGTGGTCAAGGAAATTCACATTGTGCTTCCGACACCAGTTCTTAATATGTTGGGTACTGGTCAGATGACTGGACTTAAAATTTGAAAACAGATTAGCGACAGTAGTATTGCTATGACTTCCGCTATCACCACCGCATTCTTTACTGCATTCCAAGCAAAATACTTTGACAATCCCCACACCATCTTGATCCCACGATTTCAGCACCCATCCGTTGTCCTCAAGTGAAACATCCCTCGAATCCTTCCTCAATCTTTCAGCCGCCCTTATGTATCGATCCCTGATTTCTTTAGGGTTTACAGTAGATTTCCAACTTACCTCATTCTCTTCGCTGTCGTTACCTTCGCCGCTAATCCTAGAAGATCCCAGAGGCTCGGCGGACGCTTCAATCAGCGATTCAGGGTCTCCAAGACCGCAATCTGAGTCGACTGCGGGCTCGAATTCGCTACGCGTTTCACCCTCCAACCTCCGACGCTTAGCTGGAACAGGGTTGCCATCGCCTACAGGTATCACATGCACCTCCTCGAGGATGTCGTTCAGAGCTTCGATCTTCTTTCGGATTTTGCAACTCTCTTCAACATTCCAGAACTCGAAAGGCCAGTCCAAAACCTTTGCGGCCTCTAACCTCTCCCGTAACGAGGCATACGATAAACAGTCCCCAACTTTCACCTTCCCGAAGTATTCAGCGTCCGCATCCTCGTGCTCCCGAGTCCACAACTTCACGTGCCTCTCCCTCGGAGCTGCCATGAACCTCTGCAAAAAACCCTAAGTGAAGGAGAACCCACGGCGCAGCAACTTCACTACAGCAAAGCGATTACTCTAAACCCTTTCTCTGCAGAAACCCCAAATCTATGCACGCACCCTAACGGAGCAAGAGCACGAGAAGATCTGAAAATGAAAAGAGCGCTCAAAAACTGCAGCCACTCAGAAACACAACTCGAAAAACCCGGCCACAAACACACAGCTTGCTGTTCACGCGAAGGTGAGAGAGAAGACCCCACTCCGCCGTTATCTCCTTTTTCATCCATCCCAGCCCCAACCCGCATATTCATCCATCATACCAACCCGTTTCCATCCATCATACCAACCCGTTTCCATCCATCCTAAGCACCATTTTCAGAGTAATAATTGAATCTATAAAAAAAACTTTATTCATATCTTTTTCCTACAGGGTATTTTAGATTAAAAAAATAAAAGAATATGACCCATTATTTACCTCTATATATTACTTATAATTGAGTGTGAAGCGATTTGAACACCCTTTATTACCTCAAAGATTTTTAATTTTTGGACACCATGATTTAATACCACCCTATATTATGCCGTACGTTGTTTAATAAAATTTTCTAAGTGACCCCCCCGGGGGTTGATGAAATATGACAAACTGACAAGGAAACTAGCGCGACAGGCTTGATGTTGATGGAGTACGACTTCAAAGTGGTGCATAAAGCGCGATTGGTGAATATGGATGCCGATGGTCTTAGTCGCAATCCAATTCCAAACTAAGCGGATGCTATGGGCGCTAGGTGACACTGTGAAAATGAGGCCGATCCGTTGTCAAATTGGCATTGTGTGGCCTTTCTATGTGTATCAGCAATGCGTAGAGATGACACCGGAGAAACTACTATCGCCATAGGAGATAAAGATGGTGGTGAAGAATCTGGGGGCGCCAAAGACGTTTTTGAAGACACGAACATGATGCAGTTTCTGAAGAATGGAGAGGTGGTGCCTATGTGGTCCGCTAAAGAGAGAGATCAAGTCTCACAACAAGCCAAACAGTTTGTGTGGGAGAGCACTCACCTTTTGAGAGTGTGGCCCGATGGTATCCGAAAGGTAGTACCGTCTCCATTAGTGAGAGTGAAGCTTATCAAAGACATGCATGAAGACCTTGGGCACTTTGGAGTGTGGAGGACTTACAACTTGCCCCAGCTTCACTATTGGTGGCGAGGAATGCAATCACAAGTTCAAGCTTTGGTGGCTCGGTGCATGATGTGTTATCGTGTGCAAGCGTCTTTTAACGCTCCAATGCCACAATTGCAACCATTACCAATTATGAGCTTAGGATACCAATGGAACTTGAACTTTGCAGGTCCATTGCTAGCGACACCTTGACACAACAAGTATGTGTTAGTGATGATTGAACACTTTTTTGAAGTGGATTGAGTTGGTAGCTTTGCATGACAAGTTCAGTTAAAGAGCCATTTATTCTTTCCTTGATAATGTTTTGAGTCGCTTAGGAGCTCCAGCGGAAGTGCTTACAGACCAAGGACATGAGTTCTTTGATGAATTTCAAACGTTGTGTAAGCAAGCGATGATAGATCACGGCAGTACTTCGAGGGATCACCTCAAAGTGGATGGATTGGCAGAATATATGGTGCAAACCTTCAAGAGTGGGCTTCAGAAGTATAGTTTAAAGAAGGGACATCACCAGGATTGAGACTTGCAACTACCATGGATAGCCATGGGCTACCGTTAAAGTAAGCAAACATCATTGGCGTCATTTTCTCTTATTTCTTGTTTAGAAGACATTCAGTGTTACCGAAGGCCATTCAGGCAGATGTTGACACTATAATTGTTAACATGGACAATCCACACACGTGGGCTCAAGTGTGTGACCAACGTGCGGATTAGTTCAAGCGGATGATGCCTATGGCATTGAGGAACCTCTCCATTGCTTAGCATCGGGATACGTTGCGCTGTGCTACAATACGGAGAGGAGGCTACCGACCACAAGTGCAACGTTGTACTTCTGGAGACTATGTGTATTTGCAACAAGTAGCACCGACTACCTTGGATGTGACAGAGGGACGGGTGATCTTACAAGTTCGTGAGGTAAAGAACTCAGGAGTGTTACTGTAAGAGAGTTGTGATGGTAAGGTATGGAAGGATCACATGCACAATTGTGCACCTTGTCATTTGTCACACAAAGATGGCCACAATACACCCTGGGCTTTCTCACATCTCTTCTGGATTGTGATGTCGGTTGTATGGTAGTGCTAAACAGACTTCCATAATGGTCATTTGTGACTTGTGTTCTACGGGGTGGCATCTAGAATGTCTCACCCCACCTCTATTAGAGGTTCTAGTGGGTCAATGGTGGTGTCCACATTGTTTAGCACATTGAGAGTCTACGTAGACAATGTTTAGCTATTAAACACGTGTTGGAGGCGACTAACAATGGGGCTCTCATTGCACTCAACCTCTCGTTTGTCTATAAACACCATATTCATTATATTGGGAGATTGTGAGCCTCCGAATTTAATACGTATGTTGCTCTTGAGTTCTAAAATGTACCCATTATGCACATTCAGCTCGAGTCCAGCTGAATGTGCACTAGATCAAAATCATGGAAATCTCCCAATATAATGAATATGGTGTTTATACGATTTATTAGTGTCTTTTTACTAGGTCAACTTTATTTCTTTGGACTTGAGAGGTTTTCATGATTGGTTGTTCCTCCAGTTTACCTTAATTGTGTGATTTGCTAGTATGAAATGGGCTTCAATACGGGCAAATGAGGCAAGTAAAGGGGTCTCTGTAGACCAATTACTATATGTTGTGGTCTGGGTATTTATTTCTTTTTCCTAGCCTAGGTTGTTGAGTGGTTGATAGTTTCTTTTGAGAACTATTGTTTTTGTTGTTTACAAAGATAACGGTGATGGTTTATCATCGTTGCTCCGGATTTGTTGTTAATTGTGCGCTCTCACCTGTTGGCACAATGTTATCTTTGCACGATGTGTTTATGCACGACAACACTAAGAATGGTGTAATGTCATCTCACCTTAGTATACGATTACAGTGACAATTATTTCTTATAACTTGTGTGTTGTATATCAGGGTTGTTATAATGGACGAAACAGGGTTTTCCGGCAAGCAAGTCGGACGGAGGAATCGGACCGGACGTGCGGATGGACTGGACGGTTTGTCTGTTGTATACATAGTAATTCGTTCAAGAGTGAAATATTTGGCTGTAAATTACACGACAGTACGTGACATATCGTTCCACGGTGGACTGAAGTCCACTGTGGATGCTTTCAACAAGGCGTGGATGTTAGCGTCGAGGCGCGGACGTCCATGTCTAGGACGTGGACGTCATCCGACAAGGTGGGGACGTAGGGCATGGACTTTATTTGTTGAAAGGAGTCCCTTCCTCAACACTTGCAAAGCTTGGAAATGACCTTGCCAAGGCGATTCCTCTCTCCCAAAGATTGGCGGAACCATTAATGGCAATTGGTTATTATTTATAGGTCCAATAAGATCTTGACATTCTCCATTAATGACAACAATTTTGTCTTTTCCAACATGTGGGAAGAAACTCCATATTTGAGGTTTGATTTTGGAGGTCATACTCCAGAGTCCCTTTCCCCTCCAATATTTTGTTCTCTCCCTCCACCACTTTCTCCTTCCCTCTACCTCCAAACCTTGATCATATACCATTTCTCCTTTCCTTCTACGTCCGTACCATGCTTATTTAAATAGTCTTTCATTCTCATTCCTTAGACCCTCCAACCTCGACTAGATTTAATTATTTTATTGTCTCCCACTAAAACTTTCCCCCTTCATTCTATCTCCATACTATGCTTATTTAAATAATTGTCTTTCATTCCCATTACTTACTCCATTTACCCCCATTAGATTTAAGGGTATCACCTTGGACAAAAAATATATTTTCCCAAAAATTTGGACACCTTCCATATAATACCCTGAGGTCTAGTTCAATAGTCTTGTATCGAAGTAATTATCTTTTCCTCGCACAGTGGTTCGGACACAATGGATATCACCTAGATATTACGCAAGTATTACCATATATATTACATGAGTATGACCTTGGCATCACGTGGGTATCACCTTAGACAAAAACTATATATCTTCCAAGAAATTTGGACACCCTCAATTTTGAATTAATTATGTACCAAGTAGACCTCCACGTAGGGGAATTTTTCCAAAAATAGGTTATTGAATTTTTCCAAAAATCCATTGAACCTAATGGTGAAATTGGATAGACTCCAAAAAGAAGATGTGCAGGATAGGGCGTCTGTGTTTGAGGTCCTAGATTTATTGACAAAGGCTCCCCATCATTGGACCTTGCCGCCATCTTGTTCTCGTACATAGGTTTTTGTTTTTTGTTTTTTGTTTTTTGTGATTCAATTTTTGTTTTTTGAACTCTACCATCTAGAGCTTATTTGGAAGGTAAATCATCCTTGGAAGTTGGAATGGAGTACGTATACTTGACAATGTTGTCCATTTTCTTGTATAAATAAACCGACGTATACTATAGTCGATACACTATTATGCATCATCTTGTATTTTCCCTTATAGCCATTGTATGTGATATAAATTGTGTGTAAGATGTAAATTGTATATAAGAAGCAATTGTATGTTTGTAAATTGTATGTAAGGTGCTCTGCACAACCTTGATTATTTAATGTCCCCGCCCTGATCACTTAATGTCCCTGCTCTGCATCCTTCCTAGCATCCAGGTGGCACCAACGTGGCAAGGAAGTGGCGCCAACGTGGCAAACGGGTAAATGTAGGATAAGCCAAGTTGCTAGTTTTTTAACTTTCGAGTCAGTCAACTACGTTTGACCCTATTGGGTGGGTGGAGACCTCTATCGGACCGGGCGGGCGGGCGAACGGGAAAACCGGATGTTCGTCTGGTATGACAAACCTATTGTAACTACTTAGTCCTTGTTGTAATAAGTACATTCAAATTTTAATTCACTTGGTACAATTTGAAAACTCACACAAAAAATATTAAAAATACCAATAGAGACAAAATCCATGAGAAAGACAACAAGATCCACCCTTTTTACTACTCTACACAACAAGAAGATTCACTTGCAATGATTGTAAGCATTGTTTACAGTTTACGGTGTGATAATATATATGTTGCATCAACATGCAGGACACTTGGTAGAAGTATTCATTCCATTTTATTATTAGAACAAGTCTGGAAAATGTTTAAACCATTACGGACATCCAGGACCGTTTTGGACGTAGTAGACACAATTTGCGTGAGATCACATGATCCCCGAAACCCTTTAGCGGCTAGCCGAGCGTTTTGCACAAAAAGCGGATCCGTCAAAAGTTGATCCGCCAAAAGTTGATCAGCCACAGTCGCTTCCGGCGAGCTGCTATGGTCATCAAAGCGACTAAGACGGAACTCAATTTCTACGTATTATGGAGATGCTAGGGATAGATTCTATGAATTTTGTAGATGCGAAACAAAATTGGATCACACTAGTTCCTCTGTCGTCCTAAGGGTTAAAAAATAGTTTTGGCCCAAACAACATGAAATGATCCATGACCCATGACCCAACTGATGTATGCATTTGGAATGAAAACTTTACTATCCATAAAATTTCAAGTGCGAATCATGTACGAGCCTACAACGGCCAACCACATGCCATTTGTGGGACTGAAGGTTAGAAGCTTGTGGGGAGGGTATATTTTCTGGTAACTACAATTGTACTAGGCTTCTGCTGCCCACCCGCCATACTTCCAGAATTGGGCTAAAAAGCTCATTTGATCCTCCACAAGCGGAAAATGTTTATCCGCTTCGAGGTTCCTTCTAGTGAATTTACCGCCACAAGACATTAAACTGTATCATGTAAAACAGTCCTTCATTCTAGGGCAGAAATCAGTAGCTTAAAAGTACACGTCTTATGTTTTGTAACCTTATTTGGTTTTGTAACCAAACAAGATCAATTTCTGGAATAAAATGTACATAATACTATTTATTGTCACATAGTATTGTCCCTTAACCCCTAAAGGACCAAGACTATGTTTCACCAAAACCACCCTAAAACTGCCTCTCTAAGATGAGACATTGCAAGTCTAAATAAAAAAATTTAAACTATTTTCAGGAGTGAGACCTTCAATTTCACTACAACAAGGAGACACTCAAATTGTTTTGTAAACTTTGACCGCATGATTGTAAGATACATGCATTTGAAGAGAGCAATATGATTTTTTTTCTTCTCATGCGCAAACATGATTAGAGTACTTTGACTCAAGATAATGTCATATTTTCTAACTACACATAGCATAACTTTCATGAATTCATGTATTAGGTCAACAAATTCACAAGTAGTGGAGATGTTCACGATAAGAGAAATGGACTTGTAATGACTAGGGGTATAGAAAGTAGCTATTCACATAGGAAAGCAATTTTATTTTCTAAATAAAGGAATAATTGTTGAATACAAAATCCAAACGGTGGATAAAATTATAATGACTAAGTCTAACAATAGAAAATTTATTTTTAAGAAAAAAAAGTAAAATCATGAATATCTATTTGTTGTGAGTAAATTATTCTTACTCAAAAAACTTTCCTTCACTGTTACCACCTTAAAAAAAACTGCAATAGCCAACTCTACAGTAGCCTCATTCATCTTTATAGAACTCTGCCCAATTGCCCTCAACTCAAGATTTTGATGTTTGAATCAACATAATTTTTTCCCTATAAGTCCAAGAAAAGAAGAAAAAGTTTCCGTGCCAAATAACCTGTTTTCCAACTCTCACCTATATTTTCAAAAATTGATCTTTAAAATCAGATTTTTAGGAACCTGCCCAAAATCAATTATGGACAATCGTTTTGTACTACTATACAATGCCAATGGCCATATTGGCTAAATTGGACAATTCCAATTTTTATTTTATTTTATTGTAGAGTGCTTTGTCATAAGTCCATAACTTATTCGGTAGCCTTTAAGGCTCATGAGCTTACAAGGCCTAGGAGAATCTAGAAGTGTTACAGATCATGCAAAACAACATCTACACTTAGTGCTATTTCATCTCATAAGGATCCCGGCCTCCTTTGAGTTTGGTGTGAATAAGAACAGTCCAACTTAACAAACCTCTGAAAAAATTAGGAATGGCATGGTCCATGCACTATGTAACAAGGTAGTGGCTCCAAAGTATCAACCTTTTGATGGGTGGCATAAATTCAAGGTTTCGAAGAAGAGATTGATTTGGTCACACATTGTAGGTGGGATGTAAGTCCAGTTGTCCTCTTGGCTTGAATCGTTCGGACAGTGAGATTGACGTGTATCTTTTCATGTCTAGTACATGATAGACCTGTCATGGGCATCGCGCTTTTCATTGGCATTTCTGGATGCAAATTTTAATTGTACTCCTAACATTTCCACGTTGATTGTATTCCAACTTAACCTCGCAGATTTATGACATGACAAATTGGCCGAAGTTGGCAATGTGAAAACCATCAATGTAACGAATATTGTAGTGACATGGACATTCCGCGTGGAAAATGCAGGAGTATGAATCATGGCACAGTTGTGCTGTCCCAGCGGGCAGACGGTTACGGACTCACTTTATTACCTACTCTCACGTGTGAGTACTAGGGTACAGGACAAATTATGCTTCATGTACAGAAATCGGCTTATTCATGACTTCTACATCGCGTACTGCTACACTTGGTTTACTCTCACTTATGTTAAGCAAACCACAGATAAACGACCACACTTAAATTTGTTATATTGGAGTCAATGATCTTAAATATATGATCTCAATATTGTTTTCAAACTAGTGCTAGGACAACCTTTCATTTGGAAATCCAACTGGAGAGCTATTTCTTATCAAGCCTTTGTGTAGTAGGTAGAAATGGCTTATGAAAATGCAGCATTAAGATGACCATTGAATATACCACATAACAACAAATTATACCGTATTTAATCAATGTTTGGTATACTTGTTGATTGTCTCATACCATCTTTTCAATAGTGTATGCATCCCATGGGGCAAAATTTGTTTTGAACACAAGTTTGCATTTAATGTGTTTGTGCATGACAAGGATCCAACTCTTTGCATTGTTTCGTCCTTCCAATGGCATTAATTGCAAGTAATTGGAAGTATTTGCAAGTAGATAAATAAGCATACATTTGTACGTTCACAATCTCAGAATTTTTGTTCTGAGTATGACTGTTGAAAAGTAGCCACGGGGGAGCTTCTTGCAAGTCTGAACATAAACTCAGAAATGGGATTCCATCTTTGCATATGCTTCATACACCAAAATTACAATCGTCAAACATTGATAGTACCACTTTCATGGTGGTTGGTGCTAAATGGACCACTCAAATAGTGAAAGGCACAAGAAGGCACAAAGAGAATTCTTCTAGAGTACTACATATGGGCTGTTTCGCATAAAGCACTAGTGACTCATTCCCTTACCCATATCCAAATCCATTTTTCTTAACTGAAAAAAAAAAATGATTTATTTCACTACAACATTTATTATTCTCGGAGTTATTTAACCCTTCAACGCCTAAGCGGACCATGAGAGCGTGGGAGAATCTACAAGCGTACTAGAGTAGGCAGATCATCATCTACACAATGGATACATTTCAACACAACCCCACTACACCGAAATCATTGTAGTTTGCCGATGCCTGCACGGTTTGAAGATTGAAGAGATCCGTTGGAAAGCTAACAAGGACCTCAAAATGCGTTCAGAGGACATGAGAGACAATGGCCAATAGTGAAAAGAGTTGGAAGAGGAAAAGCACCAGCCAGGGCCTCGTAGGTCTTAAAAGCGTTAATAGCTAATAGAGAAAGTGAGAACTCAAGAAAAATAAAAATCTTTCCCTCAGTGTTGGTCATTATTAGGTCCCCACCTCCAACTGCACCCACACTAATTATTCCTCATTCCAAAACTCCACCTACCCATCCACATAAAAGGAAACAAGGAACAGTGAATCACTTGCAGACGAGCGTTACAGATCATAACTAAGCAAAGCGAGGGATGGATTACAGATCCGTAATCTCTCTCCGCGTTTTGCATGCTGCAGGTCTGCCACCGAGGAGCTAGCTCATAACACCACCCCTCATAATCCACCCATTCATTACACACCACCACCACTCCAGCAGTAGCAGCTGTCTGTGCACAGAACCATCAGATTGTTCAGCTAGCTAGTACTACTCACACCTCATTATGAGCCAGTAAGGATGAATCTCAAACACCGAGTTGAGAGCTCTGCAGCTTGAGATCCCAGTGTGCACATCAAGTTTTGTTTGAAAGGAGCTAGCTTCTGGTAGGTTGTTTCATGATCAACTTGAGAGCCCAGTGTGCGCATCGAGTATAGTTTTGAAGGAGCCTTCAAAACTATACTGACAGGTTGTTTTATGGTCTGCGACCTGAGAGCCCAGTGTGCACATCAAGTTTAGTTTCTGAAAGGTTGGGTTTGTTTTATGATCGATCGAGAGGGTTCTCACAATGTGTAGAGGAGTGGGGTGAGGCTCTTGAGGAGGAGAGGTCGTTGCAAAGTGCAGTGGGTACGTTTGGGGGTTGGTTTTTGAGACTACAGTTGGGTGGTGGATGTTGTGGCGTGACAATGGACGCGGAGTCTGGAGTTCGCTGCAACTTACAGCAGCGGAGTAGTCAGGTGAACCAGGTACGTCCTTTTCGCCCTATCCGAGGCGATGTCGTTACCTGGAGCTTTATGGCGATGTTGGCACTACCGAAGTGAGGGTTTGAGTCTTGAGGGAAACCGGGAGTCGATAGTGGGGATATTAGCTTCATTCTTTTGCCTTGGGAGTGAGCCTGGGTGATATGCATCGACATGTATTGGTTGTGTTGGGTGCAGCAGGAGTACTATTATAACACGTCGACGGGGAAGGTATCGGTGGCGGTGCTGCTGACGCTTGCGTACCAGAGCTTCGGGGTGGTGTATGGCGACCTGAGCGTGTCGCCGCTGTACGTGTTCCGCTCCACATTCGGAGGCGCGCTCCGGAGCTCCGTGGAGGAGTACGAAATCGAGGCCGTGCTCTGCTTCATCTTCTGGACGCTCACCTTGATTCCCGTCATCAAGTATAGCTTCATTGTCCTCGGCGCTCACGATAACGGCGAAGGTACAAGACTCAAAATCTCATACAATGACTGTCACCATCAGTTTTTTTCATTCACCGCAGCCAACCCTAAAAACAATGGGTTGTGCACATCTCTCTCGATATGCACTTCGAAGATAAGTATCATTATTTTAGTCAAAAAATATAACCTTTCATTGAGAGTAAAACTTTCAAGGCCACTAGTCCCATTTCCTCTAGTTTTGGTCTACTGCTGTCTGTTACCTCTTTTTATCTGCTGATAACCTTTCCATGCTCTACGAGAGAGAGAGAGAGAGAGAGAGAGAGAGAGAGCCATGTAACGTGAACCTCCGCCCAATATAGGCCCATCTTTCGAGGTGGTCTGTCGAACTGTAGGGTTTATGTTTTGATTGTGTGGCCGAGAGAGATCATGTGGTTGTGGTTGTGTTGACAGGGGGAACCTTCGCGCTGTATGCGCTGCTGTGCCGGCATCTGAAGCTGAGCCTGATTTTGAACCAGCAAGCGGCGGATGAGGAGCTTTCGTCGTACAAGGTGGACCAGCCCAGCTCGGAGTCGCCGCGAGGGGTGTGGTTCCGGCGCATGCTGGAGAAGCACAAATTCCTCCAGAACGGGCTCCTCATTGTTGTTCTGCTGGGCACTTGTATGGTTATTGGAGATGGCGCGCTCACTCCTGCTCTTTCAGGTGGACATCTCAATCCACTAGTCATGTTTTCTTCCTCATTGCAATTGCAACTGGTCTAGACTTGCGCGCACAACCAGTAGTAGCTTTGATGTTCTAAAGATGGTGCTGTTCATACTTCGGCAGCTAGTTTCATGCGAATAACACTAAGTATTCATGTAATTTTAAGGAGGGCTTCCTAAACTGGCTATAGAGTGAATATAATTTCCATAAAGATTATATGGCATCACCGTAGTATATCTCAACTGATTTCCAATGCAGCGAAAACCAGACTGGTGTCAAGGCTATTAACTCAGCTCACGTCGATTGTGTGACAGTCTTATCAGCAGTATCTGGCATTCGGGTGGCTGCTCCCAGCCTTCACGAGAGTGAGCATCATTTTCTTTCTGATGTACATTTCATCAAGTTTGTCACGACGTTTTCCATATCGTGCGAGAAGAGAAAGAATGCAGATGTTCAATATTACTAATTCTTGCTAAAATGAGCTTTTGAGTTTCAAAACAGCCATGTATGGAGAGAGTTTTCTAAGCTGAACCTACCAATGCAGTGAACGAGTTTATGAGATTAATTTCTACTCCTCTGTTCTTGATGTAACACCATGTGGGAGTTTCAGATGTGACTGTGGCAGTGGCGTGCTGCATTTTGATCCTCCTCTTCGGGCTTCAACACATGGGCACACACCGAGTGTCATTCCTGTTCGCGCCCATCATACTGGCGTGGCTTTTCTGCAACGCATCCCTTGGCTTGTACAACTTGGTCACATGGAATCCAAGTGTTCTCAAGGCGCTCTCTCCATACTACATGTACTACTTCTTTAAGATGGATGGAAAGGAGGGGTGGATCGCCCTCGGTGGCGTTCTCCTCTGCATCACAGGTTGACATTTGTGACTCTGAATCTCTCTTGTCCTTGAATTCATTTCACTCCTCACGATGATCTCACTTATGAAACTCTTTGTGAGCAGGAGCGGAGGCGATGTATGCAGACCTAGGACATTTTTCTCCTCTATCTATAAAGGTGACACATCTTATCGGTATACTCAATAGCAACTTAGGTAACATCGAAACCTTCAATTTATTAGATGGTTGTCGGAACTTAATTTTAACGCATTAGTTTGTGGCAATGATTGTAGATCGCGTTCACTGGAATTGTGTATCCTTCCTTGGTGATTGGATACATCGGACAGGCTGCCTACCTTTCCAAGCATCTGGAGCATATTGACCATGCCTTCTTCAATTCCGTTCCAAGTTCGCTCACAATACCTCATCTTGTTATGGAGTTATTCCAGTTTTTCCTGAGTTTGGCACTTGATTCGGAACTTCTCTCTAAGTATATATATTGGAACCCGAAATCTCATTTTGGCTAGCATGAAACTTTCAAACGTTTTAATAAACGTCACGGTTAAAACTGACCGTGTACAATCAATTGATGTTTCTGCGCAGAACCGGTGTTCTGGCCCGTGTTTGTAATAGCAACGTTTGCCTCCATCGTGGGCAGCCAAGCAGTCATATCCGCAACGTTCTCCATCATAAACCAATGCATGGCGCTGGGCTGCTTCCCTCGCGTCAAAGTGGTGCACACCTCCCACAACATCTGTGGCCAAATCTACATCCCAGAGATTAACTGGATTATGCTGATGATTTGCCTGGCCCTCACCATCGGTTTCCGGGACACCGTTGACATCGGAAATGCCTACGGTATAGCCTCTTATCTAAAATGACCATTCATCTCTACGTGAGTGTGAATCCCAATTTTGAAGTCACAGTTTGATACCGGTGCTTTGATTGCTGCTGCAGGAATCGCTGTGATCACGGTGATGCTGGTCACCACCTGTCTCATGGTGCTTGTGATAATCACTGTGTGGCAACGGAGCATCTGGCTTGCGGCGGGTTTCTTCTTGGTGTTCGGCTCCGTGGAGCTTCTCTACCTATCCACGGCCTTCTTCAAGGTTCCCAAAGGAGGCTGGGTGCCTCTGGCTCTCGCGGGCATTTTCATGGTGATCATGTACGTGTGGTACTATGGCACCACCAAGAAGTACGAATTCGACTTCCAGAACAAGGTGTCGATGAAGTGGCTGCTGAACCTGGGTCCCAGCCTGGGGATTGTGCGTGTCCCGGGCATGGGATTGATCTACACCGACCTCGTGAGCGGCGTCCCGGCCATCTTCTCCCACTTTGTCACCAACTTGCCTGCCTTCCACGAAGTCCTGGTTTTTGTGTGCATGAAATCTGCACCAGTCCCGTATGTGCCTCATCACGAACGCTACTTGATTGGACGCATTGGCCCCAAGGAATATCACATGTACAGGTCAGCTACCGATTTCCTCAATTCCAAAATTAATCAGTTTTCATGCAAACCTTATTGGAGATGTTCACCATAATAATTTTGGCAGTTTAGGCCCAAGTCGGTGCATTGATCTAGTGTTATTTCAAGCAGGCTGAGAACCTCCTGCCATAGTTTCAAAACTGGAAGAAAATATTCAATCTCCACCATTTAAAACCGCTGCCATAGCCATCAATGTCTACAGTTTTGTTTGCTTGTTCTGAAAATGTGAGTTGGCTGCAGGTGTGTGATTCGGTATGGTTACAAGGACGTCCGCCGAGACGAGGACGACTTTGAAAATCAGTTGGTCGCCAACCTTGCCGAGTTTATTGAAGCTGAAGACGCCATGTCCCGCAACGAACAGTCGTTCGAAGGGGACCGTCACCTGACCGTCATGGGGACCACTCCGGGCGTACTTGTCAACAACCTCTCGTCTAGACGAGAACAAAATCAAGAGAGTGTCAAATCTTTGACCGTCTCAAATGATGGAGACAGTTTGCAGGTAATCTCACCGTTGCCTCAGCTAATTGCATGTGTACCTTAACATGTCCTGTAGCTCATCACTGGTTCAGCAATGCCACTCCTCGTGGTACTAGTTATGTGAGACTTCCCTTCTGGAACAGGCGTTATTCGAACTTCGATTTTTGTGAATACGGCACCTCCGTTAATTCCCTCATCCTCAGTTTTGCTCGAAGTGGGGCCGTGTTTCTCAGCTTGTTTTTGTACTCTAACAACTGAGCCTGGATTGGCAGTCCATGGAGTGGCTATCCTCGTCGCCTGGGCTACTCCACCAGAGACGGGTGCACTTTGACATTCCCATGAGCGAGGCGGGCGTCAACGCAGACGTGCGGAAGGAGCTGGCCATTCTGTTCAAGGCCAAAGAGGCCGGCGTTGCGTACATGATGAGCCACTCGTACGTGAAGGCCAAGAAGTCTTCTTCGTTTCTGAAGAAGTTCGCCATCGATTACACGTACACATTTTTGCGGAAGAACAGCCGAGATCCAGCGATGGATCTCAACATTCCCCACACCAGCCTCATTGAAGTGGGCATGTTTTACTTCGTGTAGATAGGTGAATTGTATAGACTTCATGAAGGCGTACACAACAATCTTCAGAGAAGCATGTAGTCACGTTGTAATATATTTCGGTGTACAGTACATGTCTGAGCTCTCAGAATAGTACTTGTCAAATTTCGAGACCTCTTATTATGTAAAAACACCTGTTAATTCTTGTTCCTCTCCCAGCTCGTGGTGCTTCTGACTATATGTATATAATTTTTTTAATTTTAAATGAAAAGAATCATCACTATATTTTTAATTTTTAATTTTAAAAACTAAAATTATAAAAATTATTTTTTTAAAAATAAATTGAATTGAAGAATCCAGGATTCTGGAAGGAAGAGACCAGACCAAGTGGAGAAAACAACGCATGACAATGGGGACCTTGATCACAAGCAGTAGGACATCATAAGCAAATCAACACGACTTTCATTTTCTTAAGCTCGGCATGAGGAGAATAATCGTCATGACTAGCATATACTCACTCACGCTTGTATTCTATCTCTCCCCTCAGATCACATGCTAAGATGCCACAAAATAATCTCCATGTCCCGTCGCTTTCCAGACCCCACACTTAGTCCTTCTAATCCGCTTACTAGCACATGCATCATCCGTACAAATCCACCCAAACATAAAGGCCATATTCTTTGAACCAAATTTGATTTAAGGGCACTTAACTTCCTATGTATTTACCTCACATGAAAGTGATCACTACAATAGATTTGTGGTTTTACAGAAAATAGTGACCTCGAGAGACCCACCTTCGGATCCAAAGGTGGATCTTTGGGATCACAATTTTTTTTAATTGTATATATATATATATATATATATATTTAGTGACCCCGAGAGACCCACATTCTTATCATGTTGAGCTCAACTCCTCGTTTTCAAGCTTGTTGGGCGGCTCATGTCCATTTGCTGCTCATGATGGTCTCTATTGTCATACTTGACTCCCCTCCTTTCGGTGTAGTCTCCTCCAAACAGTGTGCAAGATTTGTGGTTTTTCAAAAGATATTGTGACCATTGAGACCCACTTTTGGATTCAAAGGTGGGTTTTAGAAGTCACGATTTATGAAAAAAAATTGAGGATCCTTAAGAAGTACTCCAGTTCAAGTCGTGTTTAATGAATTCCCAAGTTCACCTCCTTGCATGCATGGCATGATCTTTTGCAATGCACGTCTTTACTTTCATGCAGATTGAAGCAAGTCATGTCTGTTATGCTTCATGTTGCACATGATAAACATGTTAACCAGAGATCATTGATTGTTAAGTCGGTCCAGATGCTTGTATTCAGCTCATGCGAATTAATGACATGATGGTTGGAGAGGTTTGTGTGGTTGCTCGTAATGATAATCTCCATCATCATGCTGCACTCGATTGGTTTTGGTCTTATATTGTCCTACTCGTGTGCTAGATTTTTGGTTTTAAAAAAAAATCGTGACCCCTGAGACCCATCTTTGTTTTTGAAAATGCAAAAATTTGTAGCACTCGATGCAACAACTGATGGTTAAATCACTCTTGTATCGTGTGCGATGTGGGGATTGGGAGTCCACCGCAATCGTTTAGTTTGAATCTGTGGGATGCAAGTGTTGCAGAGGTGATGAGAGCGCTTGCATCTTCTCCACATCTTCCAAAGGTAACCAGACGGAGGTCCGCGGCATGTCCACTCATAAACTTGGAGGCAGACACTAGTGGTTCACATAGTAATTATCAACCTTTGGACGAGGGTGACTCCGATTGCTTCTTAGCGAACAAATTG
The DNA here is from genome assembly GCA_963971425.1 of Bryoerythrophyllum caledonicum. NCBI lineage: Eukaryota > Viridiplantae > Streptophyta > Bryopsida > Pottiales > Pottiaceae > Bryoerythrophyllum > Bryoerythrophyllum caledonicum. The sequence continues at coordinate 10,040,776 of OZ020521.1, read as the reverse complement.
TGATTTCTCAGCTTTGATTTGTTGTTTTGTCCTTTCATGAGACTTTTAGTTTGTTGACATCATCTTTGTAATTGTGTGAGACTTTTGCTTTATTTGTGAATGTCTTCTTTTATCTTGGTATGTCATTCCAAGAACTATGCAAGGAGTGGATGTTCAAAAATCGCCAGTTCACGTTATATTTTTTTGTGAACTTAATATGTTTTAGATTGATATTCGGAATGGTCAATGTAAAGGGTTACACCACATAATGCCGTGGGAAAAATTAAAGTAAAAAAATATGAAGATCTCTAAGTTTTAGAATTTCTAATGTTTTAGAATTTATGCAGTAAAGGGATGCCAAAAATAAATATCTTTTGATTGTAGGTCTTTACATGTTTTTTTCCACATGTCAAGATAGATTAAATATAACCCACGGCCATAGGCATTGCTTTCAAATTATTAAAAAAAATATTAAAAAAAAGTTGAAAAATCTCAGGCCTTATCCCTTGCCGCTCACAAAATAGCATTTCATGTTCTAAGATAAGGTAATAACATATTAGAAGTTATAACCTAGCAAGGTTGTAACTTAATCCTTAAACGCCAGAAGATGCCACTGGTGGCCACAATATTCTACATGTACGGTATCATATTTGAACATGATGAGGTTCAAATATTGAAATGACCTCCAAATGAAACATATTACTCGAAGAATCTTCAGTCCAAAGGTGTTAGTTTTGCTAAAATTTAGAGCATTCTTTGTATCCTACAGAGGAAAATACATGCATGTATATACAGTTCCCGACTGACGTTAAAGGATTGTACTTTAGCAAATGTCATTTTCCCAATACATATTACAAGGTAGTGGTAGTTATAACTTAGCAGATTATAACTTATTTGAGGGATGAGTGTACCTCAAGGCATGTAAAGGTTGAAATGAACATTAAATGTTCATGTTGAATACCTGCCTACATTATTGACCCCAGAAATACATTTGACGCGCTCAATGCTAACCTGAAAGCCGTCACTCCGCCCAAAACCGACACATTCACTCCCATCACAAATCTACGAATCGCAGTCCCGGGACAGTAGCGACAGCTCTGCGACAGTCGCGGCGTCACGGACCTGTCACCGCGACCGCGCTAGGCTGCGGTGGGGACGCTCGTCCCTCGCCATCAATGTCGCGGCCCGCAACAGCATCTCCGCTCTGAACATTCCCCTTTTGATGCCGATTGATGCTGTCCCCCTTTCTCATTGCACATGTGCACGCTTCTACCTCCAACAAACTCCCGCGCCGCGCCTCAGGAAGAAGAAGAATCATTCACCTCACTCACCTCGCTCTCCATCGCCGTGTCGCACACTCGGAGACTCACAGTGACAGGAGCTAGCTGCATTCTAACGATTCCCTTTCGTCGTCTAGCGCGGGATGCTCCCGTAGACGTCCTCTTCCAGGACCTGTGCCGAAGCCCCAAGCTTGGTGATCATCAGAGGTGTTTTGGTGTGGGAGAGGTGGAGTTTGGACCTGTGAGGTCAGTGGAGTGTCGGGGACACGATTGGCGTTGCAGCAATCCTCCGATGGCAACGCTGCAAGGGGGGGCGGCAGGACTGCAGCAGCAGCAGCAAGTGGTAGTGCAGCTGCTGCAGTCGCGGAGCTCGTATCTGGGGTTGCAGCTGGGGCCGCAGTCCGGGGTGGCCGCCCTTCCCAGGACTTGCAGCCTCAACCTCCGCTGTCAAGTGAGCCCAAGCTCAACCACCCTGCCCCAATTCAATGTTGACATCTCTGGTAGGTTCTATGTTGCATCGATTGATCCATCTGATTGGCGTGAATTGCCTGATGTTTGCTTTTCTGTGCACCTAGTAGCGCTTGTTGTTTGAAGCCCACCAAGTGAGAAGATTGTAGCGACTCCTTGAAAGCATGAGGTGTTTGCCACTGATGCTGGAGATGCTGCTGGAATGGTGCTGTAATGCAGGTGTTGACAAGCCATTACGGTCTGTGGAGCGCACAACTATTCGCCTGGCACTTCCTAGCAAAGGTCGCATGGCGGAAGACTCACTCGGTCTGATGAAGGTTCGCATCTTCTTGACTGCTAGCATTTCTAGTTTTCCAACTTACGAAACAAGTATCAGATCACAATAGAAGAGCTTGGTGGTCTCTAAACTCAAGTTAAAGTAGTCATAGTCGTCTATCTTTGAGAAAGAGTTTGCATAAGGTATCATAAAATGTTAGCTGCCTTTCTTGATGTTGGAGCTGAAAAGAGGGGAGTATCTTATTTGTAACTTTAGATGATTTTACAAATTACTGTAATGTTTGTGATGAATTCTCATCTCGGCTTTGTGTCTTTACGCAGGATTGCGAGCTTTCAGTGCGCAAACTGAACCCTCGCCAGTACATAGCAGACATTTCTGAAGTATGTTCAATTTTCCTTCACAGCTCTTCACGATCCGTTTTCTCTTTCTGGAATCTCTTGCAGGTGCAGATTTCTTGGTTTTTAAGGTCATTCTGTCTTTTGGCTTTTGTTTGCAGCTGAAGAATGTTGAGGTGTGGTTTCAACGAGCATCTGATGTTGTGCGGAAACTAAAGACTGGGGACGTGGATCTGGGCATTGTTGGCTATGATATGCTTCGGGAGTATGGAGAGGTAAGTGTGTTGTTTTCCTTGTGTGCTAAAAATTGCTATAGCCTGGTCTTAAAAGGCCGAACTAGTTGTTTCTTCCTTTCTTTTTCCAGCAAATTGTATACTTTTCCAAATTTTAACGACGTTAACTGCTTTTATTTGCTGCATTCTTGGCCAGGACTCTGAGGACCTCATCGTTGTTCATGACGCTCTGAAGTTCGGACAATGTCACCTCGCCATTGGGGTGTGTTTTCTCTTCTTCTTGGTTATAATTTCAAGGCTCCTTCCATAGAGTTATTTGTAAAGTCACCCAAAGTTTATCCCCTCTTTTTTCCATCTTGAAATCAGCTCTAAGTAGGAAGAAAGGCAGCTGATGTTCACGGTTGATCTCATGCAAACTCTTTCTTCACCTCTCAAAGATGGCTAAAACTATTTCGACTACATTTTAGAGACCACCAATTAATGAAGACTATAATTGAAAGACCACCAAGCTCTTTTACATCCCATTACTATCTAAGTGTACAAATAGTAGCATAACAAATAAAAAGAGGAGGTATGGACGATTTTTGTTTTTGTAGCTGTTTGTTCTTTGAAAACATTTATTTTTTCAGAGTACATAAAATTGTCAGTCAGCTAACACTTCTGTCACCTGACAAAAGCATTCATTTGGCTCATGTTTCCAATTTTTCTTGGCTCTTTTTGTGGTTTTCAGATTCCAAGTTATGGTATCTTCGAGAATATCAACTCTTTAAGTGAGCTGGCTGCCATGCCTTTGTGGACTGAAGATAGGCCACTGCGTGTTGTCACAGGATACACTTATGTAAGCAACAGCTTGCCCTAAATCCATTCAGTTATTTGAATATCCTATCAAACTAAAGATCATGTAGGATGTAGTATTAAGTAAAAAAGAGATGATACACCGCACAAGATAGAGGTTGACGTTACAAATAGCTCTATCAAAGCAAAACTTATTGGGGAAAAACATAATAGTATTAACCTAGAAAGAGATGTTAGAGCACACAAGATACTGGATGAATTTACAAACAACTCTATTAAAGTACACACTTGTTGGATATGCAGTTGGGGAAGAAGTTCTTGGAAAAGCATGGTTTTAAGCATGTACAGCTCTCTACTGCTGATGGTGCCTTGGAGGCTGCGCCAGCTGTGAGTAACTTTTATTGCTAGTTTTCCTGTCTTTGGTCGTATGCCTTGCGGTTACCCTTTTATCATAAAAATGACTGTACCTTTTGTTTTTTGAGGTTGTTTTCGTATGGTTTTCACCGGTCGTTTTATCACACAGATGGGCACTGCTGATTGCATATTGGATTTGGTGAGCAGCGGAACCACTCTTCGTGAGAACAACCTCAAGGAGATCAACGGTGGAGCTGTTCTCAGCAGTCAGGTGGTTTCTACTTCTTTGTATCTGTATCCTCCTTTATTTTTATCCTATTGTTTGTCATTCATAAATCAAGACTCTTGCCCCGCTGCAATGGACCAGGCTTTATTATTCCAGTTAATCCTAAGGTAGAAACAGATATGGAATTTTGTACTTCTAAAATTAAAAGTAGAAACTTCCTTTGTGCATCCAAACGATCCTATGTTTTAGGGCTCCCAGCTATAACAGGAGTAGAAGTGAGAGTGGAGAGTTGTTCGCCTCAAAGGATATGTTCCAGTGCGCAATTATCATGTCAGAGTAACACCCTCTTCAATCGGCTGTCACAGTTTGTGATTTATTTACTTATATATTTTTGTAATTTATTTACTTATATTTATTGACATTTTGTTCCACCTTCAGGGTGTGTTCGTGGCCAATAAGAAGGCGTTACTGGAGCGCAAGGAGGTGCTGGATGTGGCTCATGAAATGTTGGAGCGGTTCGAAGCTCATCTGACTGCCTCAGGTCAATTTACGGTAAAGATAGACTTCACTCTACCTCTTGAAAGAGCACCTTGAAGTTGCACATGCGTACTAAATGTTCTTATATCAGGATCACTAATATAACATTCTAGAAACCACTTGGGTTTTCTGAATCACTCTTGAGTTTTGAGAGTGATTAATTTGCTTTTTCAATGGACCATGCACACTGCTTTCTTTTGATGGCCACTTGCTTCATTTTCATTAGCCTCTTGTGAAGGTTCTAATAAAATTTAAGAATCAATCCTAAATGGGACTGCTTTTTGAATGTTATGAAGACTTCTTCTCTTGTTATGTTTACAGGTGGTGGCCAACATGAGAGGTGATTGTGCAGAGGAGGTTGCAGACAGGATACTTAATATTACCAGCTATGCAGGCTTGCAGGTTTGTCTACCATTACTAGTTGCTTTGTTATAGAAGTCATTTGTTAAGGTAGGCAAGGATACCATGAGTTTCGACCTCGTTTTTCCATTCAAATCAGCCCTGAATTGCTTGTAATTAATCTATAATAAGCTCAGAGAGGGAAAACACAGCTAATTTTTTTTTATTGCAGGGTCCTACAGTGAGCCCTGTGTATACCAAAGAAGGGGGCAAGACAGAGGTAGACTATTATGCGATTACCATTTGTGTGCCAAAGTCTCAGCTGTATCATGCTGTACGCCAGCTAAGAAAGGTACCTTTTTAAATTTATTTCTTCTCAACAAATAAGATTCATTTTCATCGGTCAGAGATAATCGTCTAGTATGGCCAAAAAAGAAACAACTATCGTATTTATATCCCTTCAAGGTCTGAGGTACCACTTTTGGGTTGCAACATGATGTTTTCCTGTGTATTTGACATACAAGGTGTTAGAAGTGATGTATACAATAGTTACAAAGGTTTGTATTTGTGTTGAGCCCAATCCAATGACACATGACAATTTTAATCTAGATCATTATTGCACCTACTACATGCTTGAGAGAAGTTGCAAAATGATCATGTATTTGTATGGTGTCGTAGGTGAGCTGATAAGGTTCAGATATTGAAATGAACTCCAAATGGAAGATGTTAGTTAAAGAATTTTCTATCCAAAGGTGTATGTCTTGCTAAATTTTAGTACATTGTTTTGTAGGTTAGGAGTAAAATACATGACCGTACATACGGTCCTCCACTGATCTTTTTTAAGGGTTAAACAACGTGCGCACTAAATGCTGTTGGTGTTTTTTTTAATGTTTTTTTCAGGCTGGAGGCAGCGGAGTGCTCGTGTCTCCTTTGACGTACATTTTTGACGAAGAAACTCCCAGATATCGACAGCTTCTGGAAAATTTGAACGCATAGCAAACGCATGTCTAATGTTCAACCACAGAGTGTTTCAAAGTTTTGTGAACTCAAAGTTTCTAATAAAATCTTAAGACTCCTATTCCTCAATACTAGATTCATTGACTCGTGACGTTTGGAAGTTGATCTTGACACACAAACGTGGTTTTCTCAGCCTGCGCATCTACCTGTGTGTATATTGTTATCTTGGCACTCCGGAGACAGTTTTATAATATCCACTCATTGATCTTGCCTACATGATTTTTCCCAAACTGACATTCCAAAAATTTCACAACTTTCAAAGCATCAAAAGAGGGCACCAAAAATTTCTAGAGTGATGGTAGAGATCAACAGCTATAGTTGAGTAAAAACTTGCCTGAAGGTTTGGAGTCCGGGATTTAGGATGAGATCATTCCATGGAGAGCTTTGTACCTTCTCATCGTCATGAGCTTGGTATGTCAACAATGTCGTCCAGAATCGAACATCTTGTGCAGCCTGCCAAATTGACCGTACATTGGTCATACAGTAATACATACACAGGAAACTCAGGTACATATGGGTGCTTGCCAATTAAAGGTTAGCCAACAATTAGACAACAATCAACCCCTGTAGAAAGGACCTGTGAGATATTTCTAAAGATCATTGGAAGAGAAAACCAGAACATTACACAACCAGCTCCAAGGTCATAGGCACGGTAAACAAAAAGATAGAATACTTATTGATGCATCTTATTTACAAGGTCGCAACTGTTAATGGTCCCAGGAAGGTATGGTAGAGTGTGTCTACCTAACGTATTTGCAGATGAAGTTTGGCATAAACACTGAAAGATAATCCTGAATCTACTGATTTACAGAGACTATCCCATGTTCCTCCTCGTAACCTAACTCGGCATTGCAACAAAGGAGCCCAAGCGGACTCTGTTTCCATAGATGTCCTTCACATAACACACCTTCTGGGCCCAGTTTTTCTCCTCAGGGTTGACCATAGGTGTGGCTCCTTGCGATACAGCAAGCTGCACATCCACAAACAATCAAGGATGAGATAAATCATATCTGAAACTCTCATAAAACTCTTCATAGGACTTCAGAGAGGGCTTCCAAACTGCCAATTTAGTTAAGAGAAACTACTGCCAATCAATGGTGAATAACTCCATTGATGTTCTCGAAGTTCATAACAGGTGAGCAACTTCAGGTAATCGTTCACAGTGAGAATGAGACAAATCATATCTGAAACTTCCATAGAGATCAATTCATTCAACTTTAGGAGTTTCATGCTGCAAATATAAGGCATGGAGAGGGCTTTCAAACTGCCAATTTTCTTAAGAGAAACTACTGCCAATTAATGGTGAATAACTCCATTGATGTTCTCGAAGTTCATAATAGGTGAGCAACTTGAGGTAATTGTTCACACGGAAAATGTTCTCTGATTTTGCTGGTAGAGGCACATGAATAAGCATCTGAGGTTTTAAATATTACCTGATAAGCAGCGTCCACATCGGGGAAGTCGAGGTTGATCTCCATGTTGCCATGACCTGAGCCGGACGAAGGCACACCTCCGATCAGGTCGGTCTCGTGCTGCTTCACCGGCGTGAATGCCAACGTCGTTGCACCCGTTTCCATTTCAACCCATCTTCACAGGAAGAAACAAAACCAAAAAAACGCTTCAATCACAGCTCACACAATAGAAACTCTTAATCAAAGCTCAACCAATACATGTGAGCCCCCAGAAATATCTTATCAAGAACTACACTAGAGGGGGGTCCCAAAATATGACAACATTCAATCGACGACAATGTGCACAATCAAAGCAAGACGTACTGCTTCAAAAGAGAAACAGTTATCGACTTACGAGCGTGTCTTGTTCTGGGGTCGGATTTCAAGACCGAAAGCCTTGTTGTAAAACTCCGCAGCCTTGTTCACATCCGGAACGTACACAATCACATACGCTAACTGCGCGCCATTCCCACCCATCTTTTATCTCCTCTCAACACAACTCTCTACACACACAACAACCGTGTGGGTCAGAAAAAAAGCATCACAGCATGAAACTCCAACCTAAACATCCTCAAACACACACCAAAACTCCTCCTCAACCTCACATGTCACTCACATGAAAACAAAACTACAAACCAAACCCGCAGAACCATGAGACAAAACACGCAACGCACCAAACAAATGCTCCTGCGATGAGAAGGTCGGACAAGGTGGCGAGAACTAAATAGAGGAGGGAAGAAGGTGAGCACCATTGCACTGCAAGAAGATGTTTGGCATGGAGGCAGTCCACTTGGCCATAGGTAGCGATGGCCAGGTGGGGCGATGATGCGAGAGAATCCATCGCCATAACTCCTACTATCCTGTGACGCATGTGATGAGCTCATCAGATCTTCACATTTTCAGGAATGGTGGCGCCGCGCGCGGCCACCAGTGCCTGCCGAGGATCCCATATCCGCGTAGTCCTCAGCAAACTTACCATCCGATGCCAAAGGAAATTCGATCTCTAGGCTCTCTCAAGTCTGTTGTCTGCATTTGACCGCAGGCTGCCTGCGGGTGAGATCCGCGATCGGAAGCAGCAGCAGCAGCTTCGGCGGATCTTCCTCGCATCTGGAGCTCGGAGCTCGGAGGTGTGAGTTTCGATGCGGACTTGACACTTTCTTCTTCGCATCTGGGGTGTTCGTTCTTGCATCTGGAGATTAGGGTTTGGTGTAGGGGTTTCTCGATCGGAGTTTTGGTTGGGTGAGGAGTTCTTCTGACCCTCCGAGGTTGGATTTGAGGTTCAGTTACAGTGGGTTTCCTCCATTTCTGGTGTGGTGGTGACGGATCTGGAGGATTGAAACGGGATTTTGTTTTGGGGTTTGGGGTTTTGGTTGCCGGGGGTCGTTGCGGATTCAGCTTGCGTTAATGATGAAGCTCGGCTGCTGCTTTCTGGCGCTGATTTTGTTAGTTCAAAGTGTGAGGTCGCAACAGCCGGCCTGTGACCCTCGATGTAAGAACGGTTGCGGCACAGATGGCAATTGCCTCTGCACCCCAAATAATGGGACAGAGCCGTCCTTCTTGGGGTAAGAACTCACCATCCTTCTTCAGATTCTTCGTTTTCTTTTCGAGGATTCCCAATCCTTAGTTCTCTGATGTTTTTTAGATACATTTGTAAAGTCTTCTAAAGATGCCTCTCTTTTGATTTAGAATGCTACTCTTTCCTCACTCTTAGTAGCTGCTAGAATTCGAAGTATTTTTAGCCGCCGTTGAGAATGAAGGAGAACCCTCATGAATCTAAGGCGTATGCATTTTCCCTCTCGAAGCTGATCATGGAAATGAGGTCAAAACTCATGGTACCTTTGAAGGGTTATCCTTGACTGAGGGGACGCTGTTGGTGTTTGCAGAGGGCAGTTCTGCGACCAACCGAGCCACTACTGCAGTTCGACCGCGGGCGATCCGTTCTACTGCGTGGACAATGGAGTAAACTCCACATGCGGCATGCTAGGCACGACTCGCGCATGCATTTGCGTGCTCGGGTTCGCGGGTGAGAAGTGCCAGTTAGCCGGGAAGGCCTGTGGAATCGGCTACTGCTACAACAATGCGACGTGCACTTCAAGTGGGACGTGCGATTGCCCACCTGAATGGCAAGGGAATGCAATCTGCTCCTTAGCCACTGATCACGGCTCCTCCGGTGGCTCTGGAATCAAGGTGCGTTGCTAAACCTACATGCTCATCTTCTTCTTCTTCTACATGTGCTTGCATGTGAATGATAGGCTTTTAGCCGCTAGACTGACCCGCTCGTTACATTTTTTTTCGTTTTCAGTACCGCTTTGAAAAACTTTCTAGATGGAAATTCTCAGTGCATGTCAAACATTCTAAGTTCTTTCAATATTTTGAGGCACTGTTTGTAGATGCAGTAATTATTCTCACATGAGTAGAGAACAAACTACAAATTGGTCATAGAGAATATCAAGGTGAAAACCGCCGACCTAACCTTCCTGGTGTTCTACGAATTTAATCTGTAACCACTAAATTGACTTGATGGCTACAATTTTTTCATATTTTACTATTGTGCAAAACTTTCTAGATGTGCATTGGTCTACAGTTTTTTGACATCATTTCTGTATTTTAACAATAGTCTCTATCGTGTAGGTGCAGTACGTTAGATTCATCACATGAGAGTAGAGAAAAAAAATGTCAAAGGGAGTAGCACAATCAGTATCTAACTAATAATGTTCAGGGAAGTGATTGCCAATTAGTGTCTAGGCGTGAGAATGATGTGCGAGTAGTTTGTGTATCGAAGATTGATCCTTTTCGCATCCAATCTGAGGAACATTTGGTGCAGTGGTGGGGTGCTCTTCTCATCACAGGTGCAGTGGTGGCTGCGGTGTCGGTGGGCGCTGCATTCGGCTATCAAAAGTACAAAGAGAGAACGGAGGGGGTGAGCCGCTTCAAGGACCTGAAGAAGTCGCAAATGAGGGGCAGGGCTGAGTCGGATGATGACGAGTACGACAGCGATCCATATGAAGATGAAGTGGCCAAGAACAACAACAACAACAAGTCCGCCACAGCATCAGGAGCTCAACCATAGCCTGGTATGGTTATCATTCATGTGGTTGACTAGGTTATCTGCGGGTTCTTTCTTCTTTCAAGGCGTAGCTTTTCATTGTTTCCTTTCATTTCGGGAACTCACACGCTTTTTAGCGTTTCAGTTTCATACAAGAAACCTAGCTCTAGTTCCCTGTTTTGTCGTGAGAACAATTGGTGGCGTCATTTTGTAGCAGCACCAGTTTTAGTGGAATATCGTGTAGCATACAGGTCATCGTTGCATTTGTGGAAATTTGTGGCAAGTATTTGATTTGCTCTTTTGATTCGTTCTGTTCGTGTTTTGCATGTTGTAAATGGACCCAATCTGTCCTCATAACAACATTCAGTTGCTGGATGAATTTTCTCTCTTTCTTTGTGGTGTGTCGAATCTAGGGAGTAGTTGAGTTGATTCCATGATTCTATTTGTACTGTTAGATCATTTTTAGCTGAAGAAAGTTGAGCACAAGTGATAAGATGCAGTTTTTGGTCTCTGCATGTGCTAAATCCGTGAGGAGCTAGATTGTGGACTTGCACACATTCAGGTATCCCCCCATGACTGAGAACTTCAACAATGTGCATATATGGAGAGAGGAATGAATTACACACTCATTTTTCATTGATAGCCAATAGAATTGCGATTTCAACCCAAGTGATTTCATATTTTTCTAATGACATGTGAATTAGTTATGAATTTTCAAAGTGTGTTTCCATGTTTATGCCCATAGATACCCCATAAGCGCTGACCAAAAGTAAGGGTTTATGATGGATAGGGAACCTCTGTTTGGATGGGTGAATGGGTGGTAATGGGATGGAAGTGGGTTGGATATACCCTAATTTTATAGGTGATGATTTTATAGGTGATGATTATGAATTTGGGTTGGTTACCAGGGGGTTTACCTTGCACACACTTTACAAAAGTTGGATCATGATTTGGAGTTATAGAACTCTTGGAAAACTTTGGAACATATTTGCCAAACATGTTCAATACACTTAAATACAATGAATGCCTACAAATCACACCACATACTATGAAGTTCATTTTACACTTATGGAAATTGCTTTTGGTTTAAAGGTTTGATTGAAATTTGATTTTTGAGAGACTCCATTGTTATGTGATTGTTGATCATTATTATTTATCTACAAAACTCCCTTCTTATTGGGCATGAGTTTTGGAATATTTTAGTGTATAATCAAGTAGATAAAAGATGAAAAACCATTAGAAATTATTCATAAATGTTTACTTCATGTCTTGTGTGTCATTGTGAAGCTAGTAGCGCATCAACCTAGTTCATGTCTAAGCCTCTTCTATTTAAAATGTGAGTTTTTTTGGAACATTCTATTCATTGATGAAGTAATATTCCATTCAAATTGGATATTAAAATCAGACATTTCATTTTTCACTTCTCAAAGGAATTAATTGAAAATTAAAGTTCTTGGCTACAATACCATGTACACTGAAGGGTTGATAGTGGAAATCATCTTTAGCTCAAATTGAGCATAAGAAGCATGTTTGATTCAATAATCCTTTATTAGACAAATCATACCACAACAAGTGAAAAGATGCAAGTATGTTAATCTATTAGTACTTTGGATTTTCAACTTGTTTATCTAAAATTTCAAAAAGTTTTGTTTGAAGATGATCATGTACAATATGTTTTAAAGGCTTTAAAGCTAAATAAAATGATTGTAGGTTTTTGTAGGCATCACAGCACTTATAAAAGTCACTTTTAATCAAGTATAATAAGGATGTTTTAGGAAAGTCCTATCCATGGAATTTTTCAAAAGGATTTGAGGGAATATTAATTTCCAAAGTTCCTTGATTCTTTGTCACCAAAAACACCTTGAAACTACTTATACTATTTCAAAGAGCAAAAAGGAGGAAAAAATTGTTTCCTTTTAGTTTTAACCATAGGATCTTTGTGTAGACTATTGAAAAAATAAATTCTCAAGTTTTTTTAAAATTATGATTCAACAGGTTGGAAGGTTTATACTACAGAAGAAGAAGAAGAAGAAGAAGAAGAAGAAGAAGAAGAAGAAGAAGAAGAAGAAGAAGAAGAAGAAGAAGAAGAAGAAGAAGAAGAAGAAGAAGAAGAAGAAGAAGAAGAAGAAGAAGAAGAAGAAGAAGAAGAAGAAGAAGAAGAAGAAGAAGAAGAAGAAGAAGAAGAAGAAGAAGAAGAAGAAGAAGAAGAAGAAGAAGAAGAAGAAGAAGAAGAAGAAGAAGAAGAAGAAGAAGAAGAAGAAGAAGAAGAAGAAGAAGAAGAAGAAGAAGAAGAAGAAGAAGAAGAAGAAGAAGAAGAAGAAGAAGAAGAAGAAGAAGAAGAAGAAGAAGAAGAAGAAGAAGAAGAAGAAGAAGAAGAAGAAGAAGAAGAAGAAGAAGAAGAAGAAGAAGAAGAAGAAGAAGAAGAAGAAGAAGAAGAAGAAGAAGAAGAAGAAGAAGAAGAAGAAGAAGAAGAAGAAGAAGAAGAAGAAGAAGAAGAAGAAGAAGAAGAAGAAGAAGAAGAAGAAGAAGAAGAAGAAGAAGAAGAAGAAGAAGAAGAAGAAGAAGAAGAAGAAGAAGAAGAAGAAGAAGAAGAAGAAGAAGAAGAAGAAGAAGAAGAAGAAGAAGAAGAAGAAGAAGAAGAAGAAGAAGAAGAAGAAGAAGAAGAAGAAGAAGAAGAAGAAGAAGAAGAAGAAGAAGAAGAAGAAGAAGAAGAAGAAGAAGAAGAAGAAGAAGAAGAAGAAGAAGAAGAAGAAGAAGAAGAAGAAGAAGAAGAAGAAGAAGAAGAAGAAGAAGAAGAAGAAGAAGAAGAAGAAGAAGAAGAAGAAGAAGAAGAAGAAGAAGAAGAAGAAGAAGAAGAAGGGTCAAAGGCCACTGAAAGCAAAGGCTCTCTCGTAGGGTCTAATTGGATTGCAAATGGATTTACAAGACATAAATGAAGAGAATTCCCACTTAAGACAATTGAATTTAAATTATTTGGAGATGCTAAAGAATAAAGAGATAGAAAAAAAAAAGGCTAAAATTAATGAAGAATTGTGGAAAAAATGTTATGAAGATATCCTAGAAGAAGAATCAAAATGCAAGTTGAATGATGTAAAGAAGGTGAAGGAGATGCAAGAGCAATTTAAAGTTAAAATAGAAAACGAAGAAAAGAAATTCCAAGAGAAATTTTGTATTTGGAAAGATAAAGAAGCTAATTTATCACAACAAATAAATGAACTTTCAAGTGAGAATAAAAAATTCTTTATAATATTATCAAAAACTAGAGAAGAAAAAGAAACATTAATACTATCAAATGCATCTTTAAGAACCCAAGTACAAAATTTAGAACAAATTTGCCTAGATACCAAAGTTCAATCGAAGATTACAAAAGAAGAGCTTGAAATCAATTACGGTGAAGGTAATAAGTTCTTGCAATTAGAGGTTGAGAGTTTAAATCAACAATTGTTAAAAATTACATGTCAAAGAGATACCCTTATAATAAATAATAACACTTTCAAAAACCAAATTTTAATACTTGAAAAAAATTTAGAAAAATATGTTCAATCTAATAGAGAGTGTGTAATTGAAGTTGGAAGTAATATAAAATGCTAATCCAATCATGCTATTATATTTGAACATGAATTGATAAACTTAAAAACAATGTTGAACAATGGCATAGTTGATTATAACACCAATCAAATGAGAATTCATAAAGATTTGCAACAATGTAAGCTACAAAATTTCAACATATTTATAGCAATTTTTGGAAAGACTTATCAAAGTATATGTGAAAATGAAAACAAGAAATTGGATAAGAATACTATTAAACTAGTGAAGCCAATTTTCAATGAAGTAAGCAATTACAAAAATATTTCTAATTATGGACGGTGTTCTAATATAGTAAAGAAATATCATTTTCTTGAAAATAATCAACAACTTCCAATTTCAAATATGGATATGGAAAAAGAAACATGTAGAATGCACTTTATAACAAAAACAACACCAATATCAAATCATAAAGAAGTAGCTTTACATTTAAAATATAAAAGCAATAAAAAAATTTATAAAAAGAACGAAAGAAATAAAATTCATTCTAGTGTTCTAAATTTTACTATTATGAAAGCTAAGAATATTCAAAGAAATATATTTTACCTCAAAAATAAAAATAAAAATATTGAAGAATGTAATTCTATGATTCAAAAGTTATGGTTGACTTATAATGTAAACAAGATTACAAACACCATTCAAATTAAAAGAAAACAAAAGATTGAAATGTTTTCAGAGGAATTACAGATCATTGTCGTTGAAATGAATGATTTATTTTACTATGTAACTCATGATATCAAATTTTACACTAAGATTTGTAATTGGAATTCAGAAATAAATCCGTACATATGGAATCCCGGAATATTTAATGTTTTCTTTATTTGGAAATAATTCTTATATATATATATATATATATATATATATATATATATATATATATATATATATATTTATGTATATACAAAAAATTATAAAGACTTTATACAAGAAAAGAAGATAAAGCGCTAGAGAAAGTAAAAATTCATCATTCAGTATTTAAGAATTTTAGTTTGACGAGGGCGTCTTCACGTTAAAGAAGGAGGCTATGTAGACACGTTTTTTTTTGTTTTTAGTCTTTTTCAGAAAACATAGTGTAAGAAGCATTGTAGATCTTTACAAACTAGAAATGAATAGGAATATTTGCACATTTAGGCTTAGAAAAGGCAAAATGGTAGTTTAAGTGTGAAAAGGGTTAAAAATGGAAAATGTGCATTTGGTAAAAGGCGCAACTCTTAGAAAATAGAACTATATCTTCTTAATCTTTGTGTTTATTCTTACCACATCTTATGAATAAAAGTGTGAGTCCTAGCTTGGAGTGCTAGTATTTGAAGATTATGTTGGTGAAATTGAAGCTTCTTTCAAGGGATTTGTAAGAAGTATCTTGCATTGTGTTTGTTTTTGTGTTGAAGTTGATACATTTTCATATACTTGGGACGAGTAATGATTTGTATTAGCAATAAAAATATAAAAAATAGTTCTTCATTGTAAAATTAAAGAAATACTTTAATTTATTTAAGATTGTAATTTTTAAAAAACATATAATTGATAAATTGAAATTGAAATTAAATTAATTATCAAAAGAAGGAATGTAAGAGTGACACTAATTCCTTCAGTCGAGTGGAAAAGCTTAAGTTTTGTCATAAGAAAAGAAAACCCCTTTTTAATTGTAAATGATTGTGTTTTACATTACATTAGTCGAACTTGACCCTCCCTAGAACGAACTCAATAAGATTTTGAATGTACCTGGGTGTTTTGTTGTGAACCGGAACTTTCACACCACACCAGCACCACCTTACGTCGACCGAACAAGCTGCTATTCTGCTCACCGTACAAGTAGTGTCCTCAATTTTCACCTCGACTAACTTCTCGGATTCTGTGGAGCCCTTCTGCGCTTTGGAGTTTGGAACGAGGTCTAGAGAGCCCACCATCGCATTCAGCAATATCTGGAATTAGTTGGCACCCTCCTCATCTGCAGCAACTTTCTTTTCCTCGGCATTGGTCATTGCAATCTCCAGAAGCTTGTCTAGAGTGTTGTTGGCGCCTTCCGCAAAATTGAAGTTCCTGTCGTTTGAGACCTCGGATGCGATCCTACCCCACTGCCAGTGCAGAACAGTTCTAGCCTCGTCTGTGCTCGGAAGTTTGGATGATAACAAAGCAAGTTTTGGAGCTCTCTGCCCACAACAAAGGAGCACCGAGAACCTCTCTGCCCAAAACAAAAACAAGTCTCGGTGCTCCCTTGGAGATGCTCTTAATGTCAAGAGTCATTCACTGGATGCAAATACTATAAAGAAACCTTTATGAATTGTGGGACACTTGAGGTATAAGGCAGCTTTCATTTTGAGACTTGCACACTGGCATGAAGAGGGGGCCTGAAGGTCAATGCAGTTCACATGAGGGAAGTTCACATGACATCAAGTGTCTCATGATATATTTCCCACACAAAAATAAAATAAAACAAAATGGTTACTAACAATATTTTTACTTATTAGAAATACATGAACACCACGGGCACCCTATGACATATTTCTCACAAAAATACAATAAAAAAATACCACAACTATGTCTTGGCATTCCATACTATATATATCATCTCAAGATGGAAAAGAGGAAGTTCTACAAAGCATCATGAGTGATAAAGCCACTGACAGCACCATCTTACTACTCAACATAAATGACATGCCCTCATCTGGTATGTCCTTCCATACAAACACAGCTTGTAGAATCTTTTACAGACGAATTAAAAAAACCCGGGAAAATAGATAGTGGGGGTCTTCGTTGGGAGAATCTAGATCGGTTGTAGTTACGTAATTAAGGTCACAATAGTAGGAGTCAATTAGACAATAATTTAGAATTCAACTTCATGCACCTTCTTTATCCAACTCCTTTTTCTTTTATCAATAATTGGAATTGATAATTCAAAGTTTGTTTTTATTGTACAATTCAATATTCATAATCTTCTTTGACCATAGGCTTTGAATTTCAAACACATTCACAACATAGGTGCAATTATACATAATTCTCAAATAGCCAAGCACATAGGCAAATTGTAACTTCTAAAACTTCTCACAATTTCTCAATGTAATGTAAAATATTACAATCCAAATTTATAGTCTTCACAAATATTCTTCAATCATTTCAATGACCGGGAACTCCAATTTATACTTTATCAAAATTGAATTCACTTCAAGTTATATGTATTTATTTTATAATTGTTGTTAAAACAACAGTTTGTGTTACAAATTGATAAAAGACAAAATATTCAATTCAATGGATATACATTTCTTTCTTGAATGTATTCCAACAATTCACAAAGTGGATACACATTCTTCCGATGTGTTCAAAGAGGAAATGAACCTAGATTTTCTATATATAGTTGAAACTTACTCATTCACAACTTTTCACTTGACTTGTGTCTTTTCATTTTCTACCATTTCTTTTAGATTCTTCTTTTAAGGTCAATTTAGTTCTTATTCACAGATAACAAAGAAAATGAAAGGACTTTATACTTTATTTACACAAAAAAGATAGAAAAGTATAGCTCAAAGGCAAAAGAAGTGTATGACACAGCTTCTTCGAATGTCCTGCACCATGTCTAAACATGTCCTACAACATGCATATGTCCTCCACCATGTCCATGTTCTGCACCAAGCTGGTATGCCAACCTGAGAGCCAGCGCAGCGAGCGTAAGCGAAGGATTGGCAGCGGGCGAGAAGGGGAAGACGGAGAGGTCGCACACCGAGATTGGCCAGGTCTCTTGCTTGCAGTGGGTCCCCTTCTTGTCCGCGCGCTTGTCCACGCGCTTTATCACGTTCAAGTTCTCGTCGACAACCGCCTCATGACCAGCTTCCGACTTCTCTGACCCTCCAGGCATAGGCAAGCTGCCGAGTTCGTGAGCCACCGCACCAAGTGGCAGCAGCACAAGATCTGTTTCCTTCGGGTCATCCTTTATCTGGAGTTTTAACACTTCCTTAACACCTTTGAGAATGTCCCTGACCATTCTAAACATGATATCCTTTCTCTTCTTTACATTGGGTTCCCTCTTGATTGTCACGGTGAGCGTGGACTTTGTGGCGTCGATATGGTCGACTTTGTTGAGGTCGGCAGGGAGGATGAAGGTGACAATGAGTTCAGGATCCGCATTGTTATCGGGTGCCTTCTGCCTCGGAAGGAATGACGCTACGTCGATGGTCACATTGGCAATCGCGATCAAGTCTTTGTCTGCATTGTTTAAGTCGTTCTTATTACCGAAACGGAAGTAGGTCTGCAGCTTCATCGGTCCAATCTTGGCTCTATCCGCCTCGTTGGCGTACTTGAACTTCACCACCACACCATAAATGTTGTGATCCGTGATGGGTGTATTTATCGTCGGCACTATTTTGGGGCTTTGAGGCAGGATTTCGGGGCTTCGAAGCAGGATTGCCGCGCTCTCCACGCTTCCGGCGCACAGCACCACGCGACGGCTGTACGTGAAGTCCTTGCAATTCTCAAAAACCACCTTGACTAAGGGGTGCATCTCCTTGTGGTCGGGTTGATCCGGTTCTAGAGATATCACCTTCGCATTCAGCACTATCTGGAACTTGGCATCCTTCTTCTTCCGGCCCTCCTTCTCAGCAGCGTCCTTCTTCTCCTTATTGGTCATTGCAATCTCCAGAAGCTTGTCCACAGTGCTGTAGGCGCCCTCCGCAAAATCGAAGTTCCTCTCGTCTGAGAACTCGGATGCGATCCTACCCCACTCCCACTGCAGCTCAGTTCCAGCCTCGCCTAAATTGGTGTCGTCCAGGTAGTTCGCCATGTTGAGGTGGTCCATGAGAGCCTGGTGCACAGGTTTGGTCTTGGGCGAGTAAATCTTCATCAAATCCTCCGCTTTAGGGAAAAACTTGTTGTGTAAGTCCTGGCACACATCGTATGGGAAGTGACTCTTCAGGCTCTTGACATGGGGACGGGGGGCAAACAGGCCCCACACGCAGCTCCTCCCGCCCAAGCAGTAGAGCGGCCCTCCTGCCCAATTATCTTTGGCGCCACCATCCGTCTTGATCGTCCACGCTTTGTTGTCCTTGAACGTAGCGTAGAATCTGTCGTTCTGCTGGCCGCGGTTCGTGAGCAAACCAGGGGGCCTGGAGGTATTGAGACAGTGCGAATGGAAGAGCAGGCCTCCCCTCTCCACCACCAGTATCCTCTTCTTCATCTTGTCCCCGAGTTCTTGGTTGGCGTCGTAGAGCGCTCCGGCCAGCACGCCTCCCCCCATCCCCGTCCCCACGATCACAATGTCATACGGGTTCTCCCTTGTCCCTTGCTTCACTGCGTCGCTCAGCTTCAGCGGAAAGTACGCCTCCTCAAACGACTTCGGCGACGGAGCGTCTGTCGCCGTCGGCAAGTACGCCTCCTCAAACGACTTCGGCGGCGGGGCGAGTCTCGCCATCGCTGACCGATCGAGAAGTTAAAGCTCACGGTGGATCACACGGTACGCAGCAGCTAACAGTCGACGTTTGCCAGGGGCGTTGAGAAATGACTTGATAAGCCAGCTCGGAGAGCCGCAATTCATAGGACTAAGTCCCAGAAGTTTGCTTGCTCTGCAAGGTCTGCCCAGAAGTTTGCTTGCTCTGCAAGGTCTGCCCAGAAGTTTGCTTGCTCTGCAAGGTCTGCCCAGAAGTTTGCTTGCTCTGCAAGGTCTGCCCAGAAGTTTACTTGCTCTGCAAGGTCTGCCCAGAAGTTTGCTTGCTCTGCAAGATCTGCCCAGAAGTTTGCTTGCTCTGCAAGGTCTGCCCAGAAGTTTGCTTGCTCTGCAGGTCTCAGTCACAGGTGGTTACGTACTACCTGCGGTTCCTGCGGCTAACCTTACGGCCATGCTGGCGTGAAGTGGAGAACTGTAGTAAGCTGGCGCGTGTGGAAACTGGCGAGAAACTCTCTGACCGAGTCGTCGGAGTGCTCAACTACTTCCAGATGGGACCGAGCGGCTCCAGCGAGGCTGCGCGTACGCCACACGCAGGCGACAGCATCAACGACGCGCGCCGAACCGGAACCCATGGGAACCGAAGCCCTGCTGAGGAAGGAGGTTACCGAACCAACTCCGCCGGAAATGGAGG
The DNA here is from genome assembly GCA_963971425.1 of Bryoerythrophyllum caledonicum. NCBI lineage: Eukaryota > Viridiplantae > Streptophyta > Bryopsida > Pottiales > Pottiaceae > Bryoerythrophyllum > Bryoerythrophyllum caledonicum. The sequence continues at coordinate 10,020,792 of OZ020521.1, read as the reverse complement.
AGGGACAGTTGCTGCCGACAACAGAAACGCAGCAGCCGGAACGCCTACCGCCATCTCGACCTCAACCCTAAGCAAGCAAGCGTCACGACTTGAAGGGCCACTGCTCCGAAACAACAACGAACTGCTCATTAGGGAGCTTGCTTCGATCCATCACCTTGAATTAGATCAGCAAGCAATAGGTCGTGAAGTGTTGCATTACAGGAAGCACATGCATGAGTATTGTCCGTGTGCAAGGTTCCGAAGCGTTCAAAATTCCTTTGCAAAAATGGATTTCAGATCTTCAGATAGCTGTCCGTGGCAAAGTCGTAGGTCACAAGATTGCTGGATGTGGTTTCCACTATGTTCAGTTTGGGACTCATGAGGAACTAACGCGAGCAGTAGCAACTGCTTCTTTTGTTTGCAATGGACAGAGAATCTTGATTCACGAGTGGCTCCCTTCGTTCAACCCTCAACGAGCGGTAGGAATGAGGACACCGGTATGGGCGACTCTACACCTACTTGGCCTGGAATTGATCCCGGTGGCAAGACAAATCGCTGAAGCTCTCGGCCCTGTGTTCCAAGAAGATCACAGGAATAGGGAAAGACTCGATCCGCGTTTCTTGGTAAGCCTTGACATCGATGCTGGGTGGATTGCAGAGATTGAGATCGTGGGCACGAGAGGGAGAAACGCCAGAGTGCTGGTGGAGTATGGAGTGAGAATTAGGTGCCTGACATGCCTAAGCACAAGGCACCTCGACTCCGAATGCTCAAGAGTGATGCAGCAAATACCGCCCCAGCCAGCTCCGTTGAAGGATCATCGACCTTGCCCTGCGCAAATACCTGTCCCGAAGCAGCAGTGGCAAGCCAAAGAGCCCCAACAAGCCAAGGACGTGACTATGTCTGAAGCCTCAGATCGCATATCAGCATCAACAGACGAAGATGGGTTCATCGTCGTAGTTTCTAAAAAATAAAAATAAATAAAAATTCGCAGCGGCGATATTATCGCACTCGCCGGGCGGGACAACGTCTCAGGTATGAATCCTCTGACCTTTCAGACGAAGGAGCGAAGGCCTCGCCAAGCAGTAAGGCTAGAGGAGCAGGACCATATGATCGACCAGCAACGACCGGTACTCCAGGGCGGACATCCCAAGTCTGCAGCAACAAATCGATCCAGGTCCCCTCGTTGACCACAAATAGCCATTCTAAAAACACTCAGTTGGTTGTTCCAGGGAAGCTCTTGCTCGGGACGAATGCCGCAGGCAAACAAGATGGCAACAACGCAGGACCCTCTCAAGTCAGCAGTTCCATGATACCGCCATCCGCCGATGAAGAGCGCAGCAAGAAGAGTAATGCTGACCCCAAAACCGGAACACCCCCATTTGTTAACAAGGATGCAGGTAAGCAAACTTTTGTGCAGGACGGTTCGAGGCAAGCCAAAGGCAAACAACACGAGATAGAGGTCTTCAAATCCCAAGGCAGCCAGTCCTCAACTCAGCCTCCAGATACCACTAACCTTGATGAAGCAGTGCTTGCAAGCAAAATTGCATACCTGAGTCCTGCGTCTACCTCCACGGTGATGAAAAAGCTTGCGTACACTCCTAATTCGGGGCGGCAATTGTCCTCGGGATCTCAATCACCCCAAGTCTCTGGAACTACACTAATAATGTTGATTAGTGTGCTACACACTAATTACGAACCACTACACTAAATATGAACAATGGTTAAAAAATTGGAACACTAAAAGCCAATTGTAGTGAATTATGAAATAATATTGAAATTTCAATTTTAGAATAATAAAGAAATGAAAGTATATATTAATCTGCCATAGGCAATTCTGGCACTTCTAAGCCTTGAAAATACTGCTGATGCTTTGCAACAATTTGCTAAAGTTGAGGGAATAATTGATTAACACTCTAAGTACCACCCAAGCCACATCTTATCATGGATTTCCTAGCATATGACATATTATCAATGTCTATTTCTTTATTTACATCTTCAACAGAATCTACAACTAATTGAAGAAAAAATGCCTTCCCTGGGTTAATAAGTTTGCCAGACCATTGGCCATCCCCTCGAGGCCTATTTTGCCAAGAATGTGTTTGGATTAGTTCAGATTTTTTGGCTTCCCACCTTTTTGTCCATGCATCCTTGATTTTTGAAATGATAAAGGAGTCCGCCGATTGGCAAAGGTGTGTTGAACATGGTAGCAAATATCTCAAGGTGGTCCTCTTTTCGGCTAAAACCATAGCTTATCGAAACGCACGAACTGTACGGGTTGGTAGACCTCGGGTGCCAGTGATGGTCTCATCTTCAATCATCCAAGCGATGACGGTCTTCCGATCGTGAAGTGTGGACACTTGGTGGAGTGCACGACGGGGGAAATTGTTGTCTACGGTTGGCTCCATACCTGAATAGATAAGAAATGGGTGTGAGTTACGTGGGTTACTTGGGTTACTACAGCTACGGTAAGACATGAAAATCAGTTGAAGACAGGTTTGGACAAGGTGAGGGAGCCCAACAAGTATAAGCACTAAAATCAGCCTAGAAAAAATAGCGCAGATAACTTCTACAGTCAAAATCGACCACATTGTCGTCAATATGCTTAAAAAAGATATGTTGTTTTTGCAAAAATTGAAACTTTGACTGAATATAACTCAAGATCTGTACGGTCAAATTTGATGAAAATTAGAGAGTAGACTAATTAGATAGTTCCAAACAAGATCCCAACTACATCGTGGAGCAACCCGGTTGGGGCACAACTCAGGCAGCCGACCCGACTCCATCGACCGAGGCGGACGTTGCTATGGTGTGAGCAGTAAGCGGTAAGCATACAAATTTCAAAATTTTGAGCGGTGAGTTGGTATTTCTAGTGAAAAAATCTCTATAAAAAAAATTTATTTTATTTTATTCCGGAATATTCTTGAGAATATCCAAATATTCTTGACTTATTACCATGGATTTAGTGACCCAAACCCGTGGAAATAAGGCTTAAAATTCTAAAATTCTGAAAATTTTGGAGTGGACTTGAACCATGTATACTAGACAGTAAGAGACATTCATGGAAATTAGAAGTCTAGGTTATATAACAAGTCAACGAATGTTGTAAATACAGATACTAATATATTGATTGTCACTAAGTTGGGAAATTATAATACATAACGCGTGAAACACACGATTATAGGAATAACACATAGAGTATGTTGATGTGGAGGTCTAGGTAGTCTAATCTGTAGCATGGTCTAGAATTCCCCTCTCCAAAATTATTTTCACCTCGTTGAAACTGAGGGTGGGCGCGTGGATGAAGAGGTCTCTAGCGGGATCGAATTTGCAGACCAATACCAAGACGAAGTATAGGTGCTTGCAAGGTCTATATGGTTCCCCTCTCCGTCCTAACTTAGCAATTGTTTTCTTGAACACTAGGCAGGAGCACTCCGGGTTTTCACTAATTGAAAGTCTATAAACAGACTCTGAATCCGACTCCGAGTCTACAATACATCCAAAACCAGGCTGAGGTATCATGGTCACCTTTAGTATTTTTGCCTATATGGCCCGTGCAGAATCAATGTTCTTCATGTGCTTTGAAGTCACAGTTGTGATGCGTCGAATGGGCTTAGACTTCCGTGATTTAGGGTACACGTCCGCCTTGTCTGGCACTGGGATATGTGACAAGTCTTGTGGTGGGGCAACATTATTGAATGTGCGGTTGAGTGGAAGCCGTTCCTTCTGTGGAAGTCGAAAGCCCGCATTCTCCAACGCCTCCATTTCGTCACGTGTTAGATTAGTCCCTATCTTTACGGGCCAGACTAAAGGAATAGGGGGTCTATCTTGCCTTCGAGAAAACGGCTCAATCCACTTCCGACGACTACCCTTCACACACCTCTCAATATCGTCTGCACAAAAATAGAACTGATCTTCTAATTTGCGACCACGTTGAGGAGGCTGCCATATTCCGGTGTAAGTTGGAGCCGGGGTAGCCTTCCCGTTTTGGACAATACGGGATTCACATTTCTTCTTACTCCTTGTCATAATTCCCCAACAAGCCTTGGATGAAGACTCCTTCAAACAGGCAATGTGCCATAGCCTCTCGTTCACTTTGGTCTCTTCAACAGCGGTCACGCGTTGAATATTGGGTCCAGCAGAAGTGGATGGTTCGAGCGGTTGCTCCTCAACTTCATTTTCTTCGTGGATAGTACTCAAATTCTCAACACGAGCTCGGGTGACCCTTCTCCCTATTCGAGGACGTGAGTAGCTCACGGTGTCTGGTCTATGAGTTTCTTCTTCAGCTCCTATTGGAACATCTGCCTTACGTTTCTTGGAACCAAAAACCTCAGCCCCCTCCAGGTGGGCGTCACGGGTACAAAAAATTTCAGCTTCTGGGAAGTCCATAACTGCCTTGTTGAGGCCCGCTGGATCGCCGGATCGACGAGCTTGGCGATGCGAAGTCGAAGTTCTACTACAGATGGTCCAGAACCACTAGCTCCACCATTGTTGAATTGATGGTAACCCACTACTTGGAGGAAAGCCCGAACGTAATCATCAACAGTTGCAACGTAGAGGTCCCCATCCTTATTGCCGAACGCTTGCAACCATTTGTTATGGACGGATTCTGCAAGGTTACATGAAGGCATCTCTGCTAGCTCTTCCGCAGAATATTTCTTTTCCTGCAAGATTACCAACCATGAAAATCTGATATTCAAGTCTCAAATGGGAGAGAACTGCGTTCACGCAACCCTCTCCTAAAAATAGATATTTAAAAAAAATAAATAATATATATATAAACAGCATGGAAAAAAAGTAACGTGTAAAATTTATCTCAGTATAAAACACAAATATTTACTACAATAAGTGCATGCTCACCAGTTCCATAAAGCCACCCCATTGTCTATACCGGAAATGCCAGTACGCAAGCCAATGGCCCAAGTGACCTAATCCGACTTTGGAGGTGGCCTTTGCGGATGCCCACCACGCTCTAATAGCCCAGTAGCGCGTCTCAGCCTCTTCCATGGTGCATGCATCTTTATACTGCTTGCAAAGAACCTTGTGTTGATCTTGCAGGTCATGCACGATGTGTTTTTTGGTGTGTTTCTCTAGGGATTGTGTCCAATGGAAGTAACAAGTCTGTTCGCGGCCTTCCATGGGGACTTTAGGGTTTCCAGAGCCATAAATGATGCGCACAACGTTCCAGTTGGCTTAAGCACTGTCAGCCATGAATCCTTAGAACTGCGGCTTTGGTACTCCGTGCCTGGCCATGATGTAGTTGAGGTTCTTCCAGAAGACGAGTTGAGCTTCTCCGTCCTTGGACTGGAAATCACAGCAAGCAATAGTTAGAATGCGTTGGTAATGGGAGTCGTACACGTGGCAGGCCATGGTGGTCTAGTCCTTAACCCGCTTGACATGGTCGAACATCATCCATGCGTGGGACAGGTTTTCTCCAGGCTGCATACGGCTAACAAGGTCAACACCGCTACCGGGGCCGACCTGAGACATCTTGAAGATGAAGACTTTGTCAGAGTCGTCTCCTTGGCCCGGGAACATGTTACGTTGGATGTAGGCCCAGTTGCTGAGGCCTCAGAGCTTTGTGATCCCATCGAGAATGCCATACCTGCGCAAGTACTTGAAAGTGTAGATACGATTCCGCATGCTCGAAGAGTTCAACTCTTTACATTGATCAAAGATTGGTTCTAACTGTTGGAGAGAAAGATTGGAGGTTTGAGGGTCACTTTCATCACGGAGAAGTAAGTTGCCTAGTAAGTCCTTGCTGGTCTCCATGACTATTTTTGAAACGGTAGCTTGCGGGTTACGGTCAACATGCTCTTCTAATAACTCGTCAATTTTTTTACGTGTGCATCTGTAGTCACCGACCTTGACAGGGTGTTCGCGTGTACCAATATGGACACAAGCACGCTCTTGACTATTGTCTCCAAAAAACATAGAAGATTTTAGCCAAGCATGGAGCAACGCAGACTGGAGGTTCTTTGCAAATCTTACAGACTATCGTAGAAGAAGGCGGTGGCGCTTCTCCTACTAGGAAGGGGTCCTTGGTAATGCCTTCGAACTCCACCTCGTTCACTCCAGTTGTACGGTCGGGTCGTCGCAAGAAGTCACAGGATTGATTGTGGCATTGTAGATGACCTACACAGTTGGAGAAGCGGAAGGACAACCCTAGCGTGTTACTGATGTTAGTAGTCATCGTCCTAGTCCACACGTGTCCGTCATACCGTTTATCCATCCCATCCATGGACTTAGCAACTTTGTGAGCAGCAGACGGAAGAACAGGAGGTAGGATGTAGAGGACATCGCCATTGAAAGACGAAGGCAAAAAAGATACGTTGACAGTGCAAATGGAATGGAAATCAACTTTTTTGAGGATATTTTTGTTTCGAGGCATACTACCGAGTTTGTGAAGAGAGGGAAGAATGTTTTTAGGTTTTAGAATTTGTGAAGAGGGAACGGACGAGAGGGTGGATCTGAGAGTGTTTTCTGAAATAGAAGTGGGTGAAGGAATTTTTGACAAAGGGCGACGGGACTGAACGGATGACTTTTTCTCGTCGTCGGACGAATCCGATATGTCAATACGGACTTTGAGACCTAGTTCGACCTTAACACGAGCGAGTACTGGAGCAACTGTGGATATTGTAGAAGAACTACGGGAGGTTAGGAGAACCGTAGAGGCGTTCATGGCGGACTCTGTCAAACCATAGAGGCGATACTTTCCGGGTTGCAGCTTCCAGATTGTAGTATTGTTCTCTAAGATGATAGGGTCTATGACCATGGAGTACAGAACCTGCTGAGTGATTGGATCAAGAACTTCGTTTTCTAACCACAAGGACGATGAGTCATACCCGAAACGAATTCCACGCCACGACGGAGTGATGTCAGCCACTCCTTCAGGACCTGGCGGAACGTAGATGGAGGGAAGTGAACCTTGTGACCTAATCTCTATGACGTTCAGAACCGGATGTTGAATAGAAGAGGAAGCCATGATGGGAGCAAGAGTTAGAGAGCATGAGCAATTCATGTAAGAAAGAGATGTTGAGGTGTTGTTCAGTAGTTTATATAGAAATGAAATTACTCGAGGGGTGAGGTAAAGTGCATGAGTCCAGTAATGTAAATAATTAGCGTAAGAATCAAACGGGTATGGGGAATGTTATACGTGTGCAAGTTCTAAATCTTGGGGGTATTCAAATTTGTTGAGGGTGCTAATTAGAGTAGTTATTATAAATGGAATCAGTAAATTGCATGTAGTAGTCAGGCATAAAAATAATAAATACCCCATTCTAATACGTATGTAAAGTTGGTAAAGTGACGGCGGCTGTCACTGTCAGATGATTTCTTTGGCATTTCATGCGTTTAAAAACTTGCTTAGAATGGATTGTCAGACACGTTGTTATCGTGATGTCAGAGATGAAAAAATCGGGTGGGGTAGGGATGTGAGGTGTACGCGCTTGTTAATTTAGATGAGTCTGTGGGATCCAGAAATCACATATGTAGAAGGAGAATGCAAGAGTTTAGCCTCTTCATTCTTCAGTCTGATCTTGTGGGCTGATTTGATAGGACGTTTTGTTTGAAATTTGTAAGTGTAGATTGCAGGCAATATGGACGATGTAAGCAACATTTCTGAGAGACCGAAGGAAGTTGTGCAGAAGAGGAAGAAAAAGAGAGGTGGGATTAGGTATACGAATACCAAGGCGCTGAAACGAAGTGCATTGCGAAAGCGAGGTGGATCCAACTCGAACGGCGATGAGCAACAGGCGGACGAGTTTGACATTTTTAATGATGATGATGTGCCACTTGAGTTTAGGCAAAACGTAAAAATACGTTCTATCAATCTAGAGACTGTTTCGGAGAGTGTTCCTACTGACAATGCGGAAGAAGGCGAAGGGTGGAAGGACATGATCAAGGAGCATGGGCCTAGGGGGCTATCTTCTACATCTAGTGAATCTTTGGCCTTCTATTGTGCAGATGATGGAGTAGTGGACTCAATGACACAGGTACTCAATAAAAATTAGAGCTTTGAAGATTATTTTCAAGCTTGTTAATGTTCTAGAGCCTTTGTGTATATTGATTCATTTGATTATTGTGCATGTTGTATAGATTGATGCAAGATTGGATAGGGATCAAGATGGATCTCAAGAAGCAGTAGCCATTGATGAGGAGAAAAGAGTCATTGATCTGGGTGACCCCGAAGACTCGAGTGCGCAGGTCGAGCCGTTTGAAGAATTAAGGCAAACCTATATTAGCTCTGTGGGTCTTCGACAAATCAACATATTAGTAGTCATTCCTAGAATGATCTACAACATATCAGGAGTTTCTTAGATAACAACTAAGAATATGAGTTGTTTTGAAAACATAGTTTGATCATAGTCTTGATGTATTAAAGCATGTTTTTTTATAAAGATTTATAGTTCTTACCAACATTCAAAGTTCAAACCCCTTGTGTGTGTAATATTGCATTCCACGTCCGCCCTCAGCATCCACGCCCTGTCTCCAGCGTCCGCGCCCCGCCCCATCGTCCGCGCCCCGTCCCCAGCGTCCGCGCCCTATCCCTCTTACGTCCGCGCCCTATCCCTCTTACGTCCGCGCCCTGCCCCCAGCGTCCGCGCCCCGCCCCTCTTACGTCCGCGCCCTGCCTCTTACGTCCCCGCCCTGCCCATTACGTCCGTGCCCTGGCGTTTAAGTCCCCGTCCCGTTGCCACGGTGGGCAGACACGTCAGAATCCGACGTGGTTTTTTACTGTCAAATGTTTTACCTTTAAAAAATTACACGGCCTCCAAGAATCAAGGCGGACGGAGGTGTCCAAACCGTCCGCCCCTCCGGTCCGATACGCCCGTCCGATGACCCTAACCCGCCCGATATGACAACCCTGCCTCGGGAGACGTCAAAAACACACATTGTCGTCCAATGGAGCCCCGAAATTGGAAACAGATGCTCCGAAATGGAACAGGTCGACGGCAACATCGCACGGTCATAGGGCCTACATCGCGCGGTCATAGGGCCTGTACCCCCGGTTATAGGGCCGGGCGGATTCGGCTCATAAAAGCCAGCGTCGGCGCCTCGGGCGCGCTGTCTCCGAAATTGTCTGTGCTCTTCCGGTCTGTGCATCGCCAATCTTCCTCACTCATGTGAACCAGTGTCTGTTCTTTTCAATTCGAGGTCTGTTGTTTTCACGCTTCAGGTCGGCGGAGGTACTGCACGAAGCTCCAAAGTTATGAGGGCGCCGCTGCTCAACGCGTGAGAGCAGAGATTCTCATTACTCTTTTCTATTCTGTTTTTTACGGTGCTTTTCGTTTCTGTGATCTGATGTTGGGTGAATTGCACATGTTTGCTTCTATTTCGGTGCTCATATCATGGATTTGTGACCGGTAACAATGTTGGATGAATTGCACGTGTTTGCTACAATTTTGGTGTTTATATCATGGATTTGTGACCAATAACCATGCTGGATGAATTGTACATGTTTGCTTCAATTTCGGTGCACATGTTGCAAGCGAAGGTCTCGAAACTAGTCAGTATGTGATTGTCCAGTTTGTAGAGTGTTTGTATTGTGGATGTCTAGAAGGATGTGTGGCACCAAATTCCTCTTGCAAAGAACTTGGGCACAAAATGGGCCGGAAGATGGTGTGAGCGATAATTCCTTCCAAGCAAGCCACCACTAGAGCAATGCAAATCACATACAATTCAACGAGAACAACTCAAACAAAACCCACACAAGAAATTTCACAACACATGCATTCCAACAACTCAAATTCACATGTATTTTTTTGGCAATTATATTGCCTTTTCAGTATTAAGCATTATTTCCTAGACTTATAGGAATACCAAACATTAACACTTCAATCAAATATTGCAAGGAAGTTAAAAAGTGAGAGAGAAGGCTTCCTCTGTGACTCCACTACTGCTGTAGCACTCCTCCTCCTTCCAACGGCTATAGCTCCTTGTCCGTTGCTTCAAATCGAGCGTGCAAGGTGTCCTTGGAGAGAGGACAACCTGATCTACGTCCTCCCAAAAGCTCAGCCCCAGATTTGTTGTAGGCCGAGTGCTACCGTCCTTCAAAGTTCTGCTGCTCCATTCGGCGGCTGCAAAACGGTCACACAAAACCACCACAAACACACAAGGCTCCTGTGATGAGAAAAGAGCTTTAATTAGACTTAAATGTCCAATAGAATGTAAAAAGGTTTAAATTAGAATAGACCAATAGATAAGATATGAAATAATAGGACGAAACGGTTTAAAGAATAGAAAGGTAGATCTTAAAGTCTACATAGATACCTTTTCGTCTTAAGAGAGATAAAAGGTGAGGTATGACAAGTTATTCTTGTTTACACCCTTAGCCTTGTGTATTCCACTTCAAACAATTTAATCAATGCAAATCATATTTTATGCTTTAAGATTGTTTGTAATTCTATTGTTTGATTGTATAAGTAATATTATTACTCCGGGAGTAATAATAAGGCGAGTGCGGGATGCGGACGCCAAGGAAGGATTAATTGAAGCAAGAGGCTTCAATTGGTGAAATCTATATCCACTTGTTTAAAGCATTCATACTTGTTCTTAGAATTATTATAATAAACGTCATTGTGATGAATTGCTTGAATGTGCATATATAATTGTCTAATTGACTTACATTCATAACAATTGTATAAATATATTAGAAGTGAATGTAGCATAACATTCATATGTGAAACTTGATACAGTTAGACAATAGGATATGGTATGAAGAGAAATTGTGAATATAATAGAAGTCGATCGGACTAGAATGGATACTTGGAAGTGAAAGAGCATTTCTAGTGTGAAGAGCTCCATAGTTTAATATTAAAAGTGCACTTAGTGAAAGGGACATTAATTCCTTCACTATTAAATTATTATTCTTAAGGATTAGAGAAGAGTCTAATCATAAGAGAAAGGAATGCTTAGAGCATTGCCACTATAATAAATCTTCTAAGGAGAGAAGATAAGGTGAGCTCACGGTAAGGAAGAAATACTTGGAGTTTAGCTAGCTCTAAGTAATGAAATAAGCATGAACAATAAAGGTGTTCTTAAGTGGGTCCCTAATTTTCTTTGAGACTAATATTGTGAGGCTTGATCACCCTAATAGTATTGTCTTGTATTCATTTGACCCCTACTAATAAGAAACATTATTTTAAGAAGTGCTTTGCAGATGGAATTCGTAATAATGGAAATAAAGATTAAAGCGAATTAAGGAACAAATAGGGAAGGACTAAAGCAGACCTTGATAAGTCTTTTATCCCTAAGACTCATTGAATTGGAAGAGTGAGAGAGTAGTCAATTTGACTTAAAGCTTTTAAGTGCAGGTTGTCTATTTGACTTAAGGCTTTGAACTACTGAATGTCAACTTGACCATAATATCCCATCTATTTGACCACTAGCAATAACAAATGTACCCCTGAATATTGTCAATTTGACCACACTAAAACTTGATTGTACGATGTCCAATTGACCAATGGGTTTACCTTGAGATAGAGTGGTTGTAGAAAGTGATAATTAAATCTAGAGTATCTTGGATTGAGTTTAGAATTCAAACATTACTATTTATTAACATATGACCTTAGTTGCATGAAACTGTTAGACGCATGAAACCTTCCCTCTAAAGATCCCCCACTAGGGCTTTATTCGTGATACATTCATCTTGGATAAAAACCCTTCTACAGCTCCAAAACGGCATACCAAACTTCTAAATCTAGATTCCACTTTTCCTCTAACACACCACAAGCTTCCCACACACACTCCTTCCACCCTCACAAGGGAAGAGAGAGAGAGAAGAGACAAACCCTAGCTCCATGGTAGGGAGGAAAACTTGAAAAAACTACATCCGAAAAAACCTCATCCATCCAAGACTTATCCTCTAAACCTCACTACTCTAGCTAAAACCCCCCTTCTAATTAACACAAGGGGGAAGCAAGAATTAGCCTCTTATCAAGTGCATTCTAACCTCTTAAAAACCCCAATAAAACTCCACACTAGAAGCTAAAAGATAATAAGGTAAATCTTACTAATTCCACCTTACTAACCAAACTAATGAACTTAATAAAATAACTAAAATGGCCTAATTGCACTCACTTAGTGAGTGAAATCGGGCCAAAACCTTGCGGAAGGTACTTTCCACAAGAGTGAACCGGTTCGCGGGTTCATAGGATGTCTGAAAGGATGTCTGAAAGGATGTCTAAAAAGATGTCTTGAAGGATGTCTAAGAGGATGTCTAAGTGGCATTTGCAAGACTACAACTCTCTTGGTGCAGGAAGAAGGCTTTGCTTGATTATGTGCACTATAACATCCCAAGGAGGTGTTGCTATTGAATGTGCTTGTATTCGTGTTTTTTTTTCTTGAATTGCCTACTGTTCTATGTAGAAATTGTACAAAGATGTGTTACACGAACATCTTCAACTTTAACTTGAACTTGAACCTTGAACGTAAACTTGGTAGATAAAAGTTTTACTTAATAGATTAAAATTGCGCAGATCTTGGACATGTTCATGTTCATTTTGCTGCTAGATCGGTTGAATTTCCTTGAATTTGTTGATTAAGTGTGAAGTTGGTAGATTTTTTGTCTTAGAAGTTCACATTGATGTTTGCATGGATGTGTAAATGTATGACTAAGTATTCTATGGTAGGGGATGGGATACAAAGTTGTGTGTTGTTGGATCAATGTTTTGCGTACTAAATTGTAGTCTAACATGATTAATACCTGGTGCTTTTCATTTCTATGTTGTTCATGTTTAATTTCTTTCGATTGGCTGATGTGCTGGGAAGTTCCTAGATTCCTTTTGTACAATGTTTACATGAACGTCTTCATGGATGTCTAAATAGATGTCTAACTATCCTTTGGTAGTTGTTGGGAGTAGAGCTGTTATGATGCTGGATGAAAGCTTCTGTTAATAGATAACCTTCTCACGAAGCTAATACCAATTGATGTGAGTTTTGTAGATGCTTATGTTCCAATCACATTACTAATTTCATGATTATTTTTCTTTCAAGTTGCTTGACTCCTCTAATTAGTTTACATGGATGTTTGTATGGATGTCTATGTAGATGTCTAATTTGATGTCTGCAATTGTGGCAGAAAAACTTAGAGGCATTTGTGGAGTGGCCAGCGCGTCCCCTAAGGATGACAAAGAACAGCGGACGCAAGCGGGAGAGGTCGCCCCGTACGGCTCAGGACATCATTGATGGAGATGACGGTACTGCGTGGCAATTTCAAAAGCGCCGAACAAAGAACAGACAAGACTTCCAGCCTGGTACCAGTGGCAAGGGCAAAGCAAAGGTGCAAGAAGTGCGACCGACCTCGACCGCGCACATGAGAGAACTGCAAGTGCAACAAGACTTCCGGTGAGTTTATTGGTTGTAGTTGAAGTTATCAACATCTACTTAGTATGTGAAGAACGTGTGGTTGGAAGTATCTACTGACTTCAACATCTTTAGATGTCCAAAACAAGGTCTTTTAAAACATCCTCATATGTCTAAGATGATGTTTTATCAAACAATTTAAACTATATATGATAATTGTTTCAAAGATATCTTTATATATCCGATATACTGTTCTCTCAAACTTCCTCAGAGGTCTAAAACAATGTTTTTTCAATAATCCTTAGAATTCTTAGGCAATGTTCTCCCAGACATCCTCAAATGTATAACATAATGGTTCCCCAATCATTTGAATATTTTTCAGATGTAAATGTCTAAAACAATGTCTTCTAAGACATCTACTAATGTCTTATAAAATGTTTTCTAAAACATCTTTAAATGTAGAAAGTAATTGTTTCACATACATGTTTATATGTCTTAGATTATATGTCTTAGATAATGTTTGGCCAAACATCCTGAGATGTCTAAAAAATAGTTCTATCAACCATCCTTTGATGTTTTAGGTATGTGGGCATCCGAGTTGAGGTTGTATTTTTTTGAAATTTGTGGATATGCTATGTGTTATGGATGGGTTTGACATGGTTGAAGGGTGATAGTGGAGTGAGTTCTTTTGTGCTATTAACATTTAATTAGGCAAGGTTTTCTGTTGTACAGTCGAGGATATGAGACATCTCAGGATGACAAGGAGGAAGACGAGGAGCTAGACGATGCAGCAACCGAGAATGAAGACGTGTTTGAAGATGAAGCACCGACTCAGACTCCACTGCAAGCAACTAAACTAGAGGGAATCCGGCCACGTTTGCAGAAGCCCCTCACTGTGGATGAGCACGGCACACCCTGCGGGTCTTTGAGAAAGGCGTTTGAGGCGGAACTGAGGCTACTTACGAAAGACTTGGATCCCACCCCAAGCTTTAAAGATCAGGAGGAAGCGGCGAAGGAAAGGTATTTTGAGCGGCTTTTTGAAGGTAAAATTCTAACATTTGAGGAGTATGGAATCCAATGATGTTGTGGTCTGTAGTCTTGGAGGTCTTCAAAAAAGCGCTTACATGTTTATTTTGGTTTGCAAGGTGGTAGGTGAGGGGGCTACACCATAAGCAGAAAGCGGTAGTGGACCAAGGATGGATCATTGTGAGGGCTAACAAGGTCCTCACTAACCAACGTTTTCAGTTAAACAAGATGATCGACAACAGTGAGCCGAAACCTCCACATATCTCAGACAACTACTGGAATAAGATGGTCAAGATCAGGATGACTCTAGCGGCGAAGGAAAAGTCCAACAGGATGCGTGGAGTTTCCAAAGGGCAGCGAGGCAAGGGAGCGGTGATGGCATCGCTACGGGAGCCTGCGCTAGTGAAGCTGATACAATTTATTCCTGCATTTACAGTTGGTGTGTTAGAACATGATTGTTAAAAAAGTTGAATTTTTTTTAAAAAATTTTGCTCATTGTTAGAGACGTCCAACAATCAATACATGTCTAAAACAAGGTCTTCTCAAACATCCGTAGCCATCTCAGGTAACGTGTTTTAAAACATCTTCAAATGATTGAGCTAATAGTTTCACAAACATCTCTATATGTCTTAGATAATGTTTGCCCAAACATACGTCAATGTCTAAACCAATGTCTTGTCAACTAACCTTATATATCTTAGGTAATTTTTGGCCAAACATCCTTACGTACCTTATTGATGTAATAGTCACGTACTAAGGTTCCTACCGATGATGGTTGATCTCCCTCTATTAGACTATCCGCCTTCAGCGGGAACCGTTCGAGTCTGAGATCCAAGAAGAGATGGAGGAGGAGTATGCGCGACTACAGGCGGACAACGAGAGTGATGACCATGGGAAGGAGGCACTGGAGACAACGCTGAAAGACCTGGAGGTTATGATGGAAGCAACGACCGAGCAACTGGAGGAGAAGATCGACGCATCTAATAGCCGCTTGGAGTCAAAGACCGATGAGTCCAACCGGCGCTTGGAGGCAATGTTCCTTGAGCTCATAGGCATGAAGCAATCTCAAACTAACTCGACGGTGCCACAGTCGATGGATCCGCAGGTGACTGCAACACCTGTGTTAGTGCATGTCACTCCGACGCCGACAACTACCAATGACAAGATGAGGGCAGACTCTCTAACCCATGGTGCATCGGGCGTGTCTGATCGGAGCGGTGACGAGGAAGCAAACATTGGAGCTCAGAAGAACCACGGGGGACGCACATCGACGGAGGAGGTAGAAGAAGAGGGCGAAGAGGAGGGAGAGGCGGCTCTAATCACCACAACAGTCAATGAAGTCGTGGAGGAGGTTCATGATTACGTGGAAACCCTGGCGTCTGCAACACCGACAGCTGAAGTAGTCCACGCCGACCAGGTAAACTTAGAGTAGCTGTGGTTTGATCATGATTGAGGTGTGACCATGTTCCACAGGACGTCTGCAGAGACATATATAGATTGCACGGACTGTTTTGGAAACATACTGGCGTCTATAGGGACATCAAATATACATTCTTATAGACACTGATATGTTTGATGCATTTCTGTCTCTGCAATTGAGGAAAGTTTAATTTTATTATGGTATTTGCTATCCTTGTATGTGCAATGATTCTTGATTATAATGATGTGAAGTTATAATTATCGGGACGTCAGAATATGTGAGTACAATTAGAGCAACAAGCATTGGAAACAAATATGTGTAGGGAGATGGGCTTCACTTTGAGTCCTTACGACTGAGTAGACATCTTATGTTTTCGAAGACATCCTTGTAAGATAGAAGACATCACAGAAGTAATTTTGTGTCCACAAAAGACATTATCAAAAATGCGGGTTTCTTATAGTCAACCTGTCTCCTTTGTATTATTATAGTGGAATATCTTGTGTGCTTGCAAAAAAATACAATTGCATATGTAGTGATGTATTGGATGTGCAGGAGGTGTTAGAAACGCCGGGTGAGACCATTGCGTACGTGAGGCAAATTTCAAAGCCAGGTAACGTAAAAAACGCACCGTCCAAGACACCAAAGCCTGCAAGATTGTCAAAGCTAGCGAAGAAGGACACACCAAAGCCAGCAGGCCCTTTGAAAGCGACCAAGGTGGATGCAGTAAAGGAAGTATCAAAGCCAAAATCTACAAAGGTGGATCAGAAGGTTGCGCAGATACGCACCTCCACAAGAGCAGAGGCCGCGAAGAAAAAATGAAGATCAGGGCGTTGAAGCAGGTGAGTCATTTCATATTACAATGTAGACACGAATGAAATGCAAGTGTGCCACTTCAAGACGCATGAAATACACATGAACAGTGAAAGTCCTCTTCAAAGACATCTAGTTGCACGCAGTAATGTTGTTATTATCGTCTGAGATATCTGCTACAACATCCCATAGAATATCTTCTGACACGCAATAGCTCCTATCATACTTTGTCGGGCATGGTGAACTTTCACAAAAAGCATTGAATAGGGTCAATACTTTGGGGACGGTAGGAAGTAAACCATGCAAATGTAGCCTGTCTCAGTACCGGAAATGAAGGCAATTTGTTTCTTTCATGAATCTCTTGTTTAACCGCACTTGTTGTTGGCTTCTTGACCATGTGTAGGATCCGACATGTGTGCTACTATAGGGGAGTAGCGACAACAAGAGATGATATTGGAGCGACACGGAGTTTTGGGTGCGTAGTACATCAGTGTTGTGGGTAGAAGTAGGTTTTTTATGCATTTTGTTGTTTGGTTTTTGAGGTCATAAACAATATAAGTATGACATTTGAATTGAGAGGTGACCATGTGTTAATAATATGGAATGCAAGTACGTACTCGTGACAGGCATGTATGAGTATCTTCGACATTTTCAGCAGTGTAAAATTTCACGTTTGTATGGGTCTTCAGCGATGTCAGAAGGCATCTTTGAATAGTCAGTGCAACATACTTATAACAGTTGATGTCTTGAAAGACACGATGTAGAAGACGGGGGGATATTTTCTGAGAGGACTGTGAAATTGACTACTTTGAAACATCACCGCACACATAGTCTCAAACACCCTGCAAGACGTCGTATCAAACATCTACATAAACATTCTAGAAAACATTGTCATAGCTGTTTCAGGAGACATTTTGTAAAACATCATAGAAAACATCCTCTAAAACATCCTCGCACACCTCCTTTAAACATCTTATAAAGCATCATGTAAAACATCGTGCAATACTAAAACTAAGCACTACCATGTCTACGGCGATGTCACACCAGACGCGCTTAGACTACTAAAGTCATCACCATAGACATCATCAAAGACATTTCAAGATGTCTCACAAGACATCCTCATGTCTTCTGTCATGTCTAATATGAACATTATTTAAATAGAATACCCCCCAGAAGTATGCTAACGTGGCATGCCACGTCGGGTTTTCCCGGGTGCCACGTTGGATTTTCCCGGGTGCCACGTTGGATTTTCCCGGATGCCACTTCGGATTTTCCCGGGTCCATGTATGAATTTAACGCCGCCATATCACACTTTGAGGGACCACGTAAAACTCCACATCAGGATGAAAATCATTACCATGCGGCACTACCCGTCCACATGGCGCTGATGTGGTGTCGACGTGGCAAACTTATTACCCTCCCAAAGTTACCTTGACTCACGGTATGTACGAAGACATCTTCCTATATTTTGTGATGTTTTCTTAGAGATTTAGTGCGTCTAACCGATCTTCTAGACTAAAAGATCACTTTTTAGATGTCTACTACGACTTCTAATGTCTGATTTAAGACATCACAAATCCGACGGTTTTCTTATAGTGTCGGATAGCGACGATTCAAATTGTACGCCTAACCGTGGCGATGATGGAACCCCGTGGGACGATAATGTGAATGACAACAATCCCTCTTCGGGTCACAACGGTGGAAATGGGGATGACCACAACAATGGGGACGGAGGCATGGTAGGGAATACTGCAACTCCAAATTGCGAAGGATTTGTTGATGACTGTGATGGCATTAGCTGCCCGAGAGGTGTCGGTGCATCACTTTGTAGCCTCCGACCTGTTCAAAGACACCATGGCATACGCTTGGGAAATGCACCATTGATTGAGCCGGTTCCAATAAATGATACAGTAGTTGATGCACCAATGCGTTTTAACCCAAACCGTACAAACCTTCACGATACATTTGTATTCACCAAAGACTTTGACCATGGACTCGCACCAGTTGCGGCGTCTAATGTTGTTGTTGAGCAGAATACACCAACACCACGCCTCCACAGTCCCACTTCTCCTACAGCCTCAAATGCCATTCGTAGATTCTCTCAAGAAAGGTTGAGTGGTAGACCCCCTACAGCCCCTAGTTTGATGTTTTATAAAGATTTATAGTTCTTACCAACATTCAAAGTTCAAACCCCTTGTGTGTGTAATATTGCATTCCACGTCTGCGCCCAGCCCCCCAACGTCCGCGCCCCAATCCCAGCGTCCGCGCCCCGACCCCAGCGTCCGCGCCCCGCCCCTCTTACATCCGCGCCCTGCCTCTTACGTCCCCGCCCTGCCCCTTACGTCCGCGCCCTGGCCCTTAAGTCCCCGCCACGGTGCCACGGTGGATAGACACGTCAGAATCCAACGTGGTTTTTTACTGCCAAATGTTTTACCTTCAAAAAATTACAGGGCCTCCTAGAATCAAAGCGGACGGAGGTGTCCAAACCGTCCGCCCGTCCGGTCCGGTTCGCCTGTCCGATGACCCTAACCCGCCCGATATGACAACCCCTTTGATCATTTCCTTTGCAAAATTGGCTTGTTTCAGATCGTTGGATTACTCGTTCTCAGAAGGACAATAGGAATTTAGCCATTGAATATAGTCTGAGTTTTCAGTCGCACGTTACATACTGACAGTCACAAGTCTAGACCAGTAGAACGGTTGTTCTGAGCACCACATGTTACTGTGGAGCGTCTTCAGAATGGTTGTGCACCATTGTCTAATACCTGATAATAGAGACTATGAGGTTTGAGTGATTCTTAGTTTCAAGAGTGCAATTCCAATAGAACAGATTTGGGGGTCAATTCTGCATAACGGTGATCGCAGTATATCAATGATGAACTGGTAAATGTGTGCAAACCTCTGCATGGGAGTGCACAGTTTCAATTTGAATGAAGGCTGTGCTAGCTGATACGCTGGAAGGTATCAGCTAGCAAAGAAAAACTGTATTTATTTGATTTGAGATAGACAAACATCTTGTAATCCAAAATATTTGTTATACCCCAAATGAAACATTTCACATATTCTTAGGCACAGTATGAAAAAAAACTTCTTCTATTCCACATAAAAATCAAAGATACCTTAAAAATGCAGAAGTCCAATGCAAAGAAAAACTGTATTTAGAGTCCACACAAAGCTACTGCATTAGTACTATGCCACATCTTCATAATTTTTTTTAGAATTTCTTGATGAGGATTGAGGTCATAGGCACTTTTCCAAAATTGTGTGTTACAATTCATATCATTCCATATCTTTCTCATAACCCTTCATATCCTAACTACCAAAACTACATTCTTCATCTTGGGTATTCACATTATCTTTAAAAAACGAACTTCAAGGAATCCCTATTCACACTAGAACTCAAGAAACAACATCAATCCAAAAAGTCTACCACTACAAGATGTTAGTTGAAGAGCCTTCAATCCAAAGGTGTAAGTCATGCTAAACTTTGATACATTTTTTTGGTATGCTACAGAGTAAAATACGAGTCCGTATATACGGTTCCCGACTGAGGTTTACGGACATCAGTGTGAGTACGTGGACATCCACCTCATCCTTTACGCAATCCGAGCTGGAACTTTTGGCGCCAAAACTGCCTGAGCTCGTCCGGAGAAGAGCAAGACGTTGTGCACTCGCGTGCGTGGATTGCTCGCGCGATCGATCACTCGCAAACCTCAAGCCGCATCGACTCCGTGCATTCCTCCGTCTCCGACATCCGCACGCAATTTTTTCCCACGCCGGCCGCCTGCCTGTGTCGCGAGCAATAGCTAGAGCGGGGTTGCCATGGAGCCAGTGGTACTGGACTCCGGGTCGTCGCTCCTGCGAGCGGGCTTCGCCAGCCCCGACCAGGACCCCTCCGTCGTAAGCCATCGTAGTCCCGTCCTCTCAATGCAGTATTATCATGGAATGAGTGTTGTAGGGTTCGAGAGGAAACCTGGTTTCTTGTGCTTTGAGTGATGAATTTAGAAGGAATGGAGTGCGTGCATTGAACCCTTTGACGGATGATAGTTTTGAGGTTTATCTTTGTTGATTGTGTTGCATCTTGGCGTTTTTGTATGCTTTTATGATTTAGGGTTTAGGGTTTTACGCATTTTATGCTTTTAGTGAGAGAAGCTGGGAATTCGATGTGGTTTTCGGCAATGCCCTGTGTGTTTTGATGGGAATGAGGGTTTTGAGGTCTTTTGTGGAGGCTTGGGTTTGAGGGAAATCACATGAGGCATACGATGATGTTGATGCCTTTTTGGTGTTGGTTGCAGGTCCTTCCGACAGCGATGTCGAGGGTAGAGGAGGATGGGGCAAATGGGATGGGGGATGTTGTTCATCCGATTGACAGAGGAGTGATCAAGGATTGGGATGCGATGGAGGATCTCTGGCGATATGTCTTCTACACTACTCTCGGCTGGGAGCCGGGCAACGAAGGCCAGCTTCTTGTAGCAGAACCGTTGTTGACGCCTAAGGTGGTTCTTTACCTCTTCTTCTTCCTCACTTCGTGTTCATTGTATTGGTACCTCTTACATGTCAGTGTTGCTGAAACCTCCCTGGTTTGTCCTGTGTCTCAGGTATCTCGGGAGAGAATGGTCCAGACAATGTTTGAGACTTTCAACGTGAACGGTTTGTATGCGATGGAGCAGGCAGTGTTATCTCTCTACTCTGTGGGCCGAATCACCGGAGTTTCCATTGATGTGGGACACGGAAAGATAGGTACTTCCCTTTCTTTGACCTGAGAATCAATTCGTGTTAATATTTTTGGAATTCGTTTTTAGTAGCGACCAATTCTTCACATTCTCTGCAACGACGGCCTGGACGTTTCTGGTGTTGTCTGTATCACACAAGTAGTCTACTGACAGCAGCCCTGATTTATAGAGGGCAAAGCCCTCTTCGCTTTGCCTGTGGACTGTGGCAGATATTGCTCCCGTGTGGGAAGGCGCCATCCAGCACAACGCAGTGAAGCGATTTGAAATTGCCGGTCAGGACCTCACCGACCTCCTTGCAAAAGAGCTTGCCAAGTCACAACCGCATCTCAAGTTGGACCTCGCCACTGTGGAGATGCTCAAGGAAAAATATGCGACAGTTTCCGAAGAGTCAACAGCGTATGCTGCAACTGCGGACGCCTGTTCTAAGATAGAACATACACTTCCTGATGGGCAGGTACTATCACTTTCTCATTTTGGATTCCCTCGGTAGCTTGATCTTTTGCCAAATGGAGGAGGATGTAGATTTCTAGGAACTTGCTTCTCCGCTTGCAGGTGCGCTTGAATGCCGAATACACTTGCAAGTGATATGATACCTGTCTACTTTTGCAGGTCATCTCTATTGGAAGAGAGAGGTATACTGTCGGCGAAGCTTTATTACGGCCTTCTCTCTTGGGAGTTGAGGAAGATGGGCTGGCTGAGCAGTTGCTTCGAAGCGTGTCCATGTGTTACCCTTCTGAGAACCAACGGCAACTCATCGAAAATATCGTCTTGTGTGGAGGCACGTCCGCGATGGCAGGTATGAAGAATTCCTGGTTTTTGTTTTCTCACGATCATTAATACTGAAGTTCACACTGAAGCTCACACTGTTGAGTTTCCAGGATTGGATGCACGATTTCAGAAGGAGGCTGTCCTAGTTGCAAACCCTTCAGTGCGACCATCACTAATCAAGGTATCTACACAATTGCTTCTTGGATTTTGTTCATTACAGTTGGTTTTAAATTCTAATCGAGATTAGAGGTAGTGAGTAGACTGCCTGTTCGTAATTACTTGTGAGTTTCTAACGTGATGTGAACTACTTTTACTGCAGCCACCGGAGTACATGCCCGACAACACCTTGAACAACTCCGCTTGGATGGGTGGAGCCATTCTTGCCAAAGTGGTGTTTCCCCAGAACCAGCATATCACCAAAGCCGAGTATGATGAGGCCGGCCCCCCCATTGTTCATAGGAAATGCTTTTGATCATCATGAATACAATATCTGTCAATTGTCACAATATTACCTGGCCTCTTGTAAACTTGTGTAAAGTATTAGTGAACTTGTGTGATACGGTAACAGAACTGCATGAGATTAATAACTTCACTAAATCGTTTGTCCATCACGAATTTAAACAGAGGAAGGAGGCCTGACGACGTTGTGTGCCTGCTTCTTGTTGCGGAGTTTTGGTTTACATTCTTGGAGAGCGATGGCTCCGACGTGTTTGTGTGTGCCTACGATTCACAAGGGCTCCTTCCGTTGCCAGTATCATCGTTTACAAGCTGCAGCGCCGAACGTGGTGAAAGATGTAGATAGTACCACGGCTGGTCAGGCATCCCGGTCACTACAGTCAATCCGGGTTCGCGGTGTCAGGGCCCGGTTTTAGCCCTGACACCGCGAAGAGCGGCCCTTCTCCCCAAGCGCCTTTTCGCCTCCTTCCCACGATGACTGCCACTCTCGCCCAAATCTTTTTCGCGTTGCCCGTCTCTCTTTTCGGCACTTCTCGCCGAAAGCCCCTTCGCCCCCGCCTTCTCCGGATCACCGAAATCCCCATCTCGCCCCCGCCTTCTTCGGATCACCGAAGTCCCCTTATCGGCCCGCCACGTGTACTCCAGAATGACCCGCCCTTCTCGGCGGATGTTGGCGCGAAGTGTCATCCACATCGTTTCGTACTGTGCTGTCTTTCGCACGATCTATTGTGCCGTGTAGCACCTTGCTGGAAGGGGAGTGCTTGTCTCTGCGTGAATGGAGTTCCTCGATCTCAATCTCCCCATCCAAGACAGGCCGAATGGGAATTCTGGCGAGACGGCGGCACCAACCGTTGCCGATAACGGGGCAGCAGGGAGGAAATGGAGGCGTCAAGGGAGAAAGAAACCGACTGGCGTGCGTGAGAAGGAGGTGGAGGACCTTGATGCCGCGTTCCGGGAAGGCCCGCATGCAAACTATCTGAAAAAACACGGTCACAAGGTTCTTCGGATGCGCGATTCATTACAGAACCCTCCTCCAGGGATTTTGACGTGGAAATGTCTTAGGTGGAACATGGAGGCCGAGAATGATACGAGGTTCGTAGAAGATCTGCAATCATCGAAGAGGAAGCAGTCCAAGCTTATCGCCTACATTCCCTGGGATAGGGTCTCGGATTTCGTGGAGGGTGAGCAGTCTGGCCGAAAGGATGTAGAGACTACCTTCGTCCGCGACAAGAACGACCCCACAAACGTCGGCGAGAAGACGCACTATCGGTGGAACTGCCACACTGAGTACCTGCGGTAAGTGAATCGCGACCTTTGATATCACGATATGCACGGTAGATCTGCTTATCGGGTGTGCGGTTACATCTCTTCAATACCGCACGAATCTCTGATGGCTAACGCCGATAAGCAGATGGCATTTTAATACGGTCTCGAAGACAACAGGGATAAGATCCAAGCTATCACGCCCGAAATGTCACCAACGCCATCGAAATACAATCACAAAGGGAAACAACTTACGTTCGGCGCTGGCCAGAAAGGCCCTCGTGCCACTGATGCGAAGGAGGGGGGCTCTATGAAAGTGGGCTGCCAATGTCGATTCTACGTAAAGAGGTACTATTTTCTACCATATATCGCCGACATAGGGTACTTTTGCTCGGAACATGTCGACACACAGGGCCTCATCGTCCACGATAAGGACAATGTGCAGAGGCGAAAGCTCCGCTTTCGGAAGTACATATCGGAGGAAGTAAGGCTTTGGGTCCTGAGGCAATTTGAAGAGCAAGTTCCGATGGCAGCTATAATACAGAAGCACCAGAAGCTGGTACTGAAGGCACGGGATGAGGGCACTCTTACGCCTTCTCGGGATTGTTTCCTTAGCATGGAGGACATCCGCAACATATGTGGAATCCGTGCGCAAGAACTATACAAGAAACACGACAACGACGCTGAGAGTGTGAGAATGTGGGATCGGGAAAACCGAGGTACGGTTTTTTACTACCAAGACCCGGGCATCAAGGTTGACGGAGTGCTGAATGCCGATAACGTACCCTTCGTAATTGGGATTCAAACCCCATTTCAGACGCACATGATGCTGAAATACAGTCACGATAACATTATTGCTATAGACGGGACATTCGCAACGAACAACAAAAAGGTACACATACCTTTACCGTGCTCCATATAGGGTCCGTATAAAAATTAGGAGCACTCACTCCCATACCGCTTAATTCCTTGCTTGCGTGTCCAGTATCCGCTCTTCACGATGATGGTATTCGACGAGTGGAGAAAAGGTGTTCCAGTGGCTTTCGTAATCACTGCGAAATCCAAACAAGCAGATCTCGTGCCTTGGATGCACGTTCTGAAGCAGAAGTTGGTGCAGATAAGGTCGGACTGGAGATCCACTGCCTTTGTACTTGACGACGCCGATAATGAGATCAACTCTCTTCGGTAAGCAATTTAGCATTCTTACGTTATCGGGTGACGGGCTTCAGTGAGTTGTACATATCGGCTTGTCGGGTTATCGCAGGGAGGTTTGGCCGCACTCGCATCTATTTCTATGTCTCTGGCATGTTCGTCGAGCGTGGCAGAAGAATGCATGTGCTAAGTTGAAAGACATGGAGACGAGGGCCGGAGCTTTGCGAATTGTGGGCTCACTTATGTACGTATTAGAGACACCTAGTGACTTCCAAGATCCTTCGGCGAGAGCTCCCGGCGATAAGGTGTGGAATTTGGTAGAGTGGGTGCGGCACGTTTACGACGAAGCTAAGGCTCTCTTGCCAGACGCTGATGCATACTGGAAGTACTTCGACAAGGAATGGCTCCCGAAAATCAAAATGTGGGTTGTGGGAGACCAGAAAATCCCCCATGCTGGCTAGGACACCACTGCAGCGATCGAATCATACCATTTCAACATGAAAGCAGTGCTCCGGCAATCCAAAAGGAAGCTTATCGGCCGAAGGATGGACTGGCTTATTTATGAGCTCACTGGAAATGTCATCGAGAAATATGATTACAGTCACTGGTGTAAGCTAAACGGTTTTATAAAGAATAAGAGGCAGCGGCAGATCATGGTCAATGCAATCAACCAAGCAAATACAATTCCGGATAATGTGGTCACCTTGCCCGAGTGGTCGGAATGTCCTGCATACGTTAAATCCTCGAATAGGAGACACATTACGTATGCGGTATACAATCCATGCACCGAATGGGCCGTCTGCCAATGTGTTCATTCCCAGAAATGTAACATCTGTAAGCACCAGGTTAAGGTCCTGAAAATGACAAGACCTGACCTGGCGGAGGGAAAAATTGCTAGATATCTGGGCTCCCTTCGCGGCACAATCCAAGGAGGAATGATGAATCTTCTCCGCCAAGACAATGGTCAACACCCGAATACCGAGGGCTTCCCCGATAATGATGTTCCCTCCGATACCGAAGCCGGAGATGTAACCCCAGTGACTTCCAACCTTCGAGAATTAGGCGAGACATGGGTATGCGACTTTGATCGTATGCATCAACTTGTCCTGAAGCTACTCGAGAAGGCTTATCGCCAACCGTTGCTAGCAAGACACTTGGATGCAGCTTTGCGCAACACCGACGCCACCCTCTCAAGGTTGGAGGCTGAAATCGAAGCCGGAATGCTTCATCCACTCCAGGATATAGCTGCACTGCTCCCTACAAATGAAGACGGTCTTGGAATGAGGCTCCGAAGGTTGCATGACTTCCTGGATTTGAGAGGTTTTCGGGTGAGGTCCGTTCCAGCTAGCGAAAGACTAACTCAAGAAACGACTTAGGTTATCGGCACCGATGTGGATGAGTATAAAGGGCAGAGGATTTCAGCTGCAAACCTGCACCGATAACCATTAGTAATCTTATCGGTAGAATACTGCCGATAAGATGCTCTTAGATTAAGTTCCATGCATCGGCTGAAATTTCCACTGAAGTGATATTTCTTTAGTTTGAAAGTTAAAACTCAACATTCAATATAATCGGCAAAGACTGGATTTTAAGTTCCGCTTACAAGCCTCTGCAAGGGGGTCCCAAAATCCGTTTATGTACGCTATCGAAAAAATTGTCATTTACAATGAATGAAATGTACAACATCGGCATCCTATTAATCTGTACAAATTCCTGGAGTCTATCGGCTGTGTACAACACCCCCCCCTTATCGCCTACTTCTTCGTCTTGGTGGTGCCCTTCGGTTTTCTCGATTTTTTCAGGCTTTTCGGCGCGGTTGACTTCTTCCGCCTTCCTCGAGTCACTGGTGGGTTTGTAAGCACGTTGAAGCCCTGAAGATCACGATCCCCCACTGTCTCCAAAATACCAAGAACTGGGACTTCCTTCTTCTTCGCCGTCTCTGTACCGGCTTCCACGAAAACTACGTCCGGACTTCCGCTTCCGAACTCCACCGTATCCTGACCACATAGATTAAGGGCATCGTGGAACGGAAGCGGTGCGACAATCTCCGTATACAGCGCTTGCATGAACCATCGGTACGCCTTCTTCCCGTCCCAGTCCAGATATTTGGTCTCCGTCACGGTCTTCTCCTCCGCCTCTTTGCGCCCACCACGTGCGATAAGGTACTGCCAGAAGCCCAAGCCTGCCATGAAACCACACTCCCAGCTTTCTTTCTGACTAGGCAGAGGCAACCTTATCGGCAATCGACTCTGCCATTCAGTCCAACTCCGAGATCCGATCCTCACGCCCTTCGCGGTTGCCCATCCCATGTGCACAAGGAAGATGAAGTTGTTCACTTCCCGACCCTTGTGCATGCCTTTTGCTGGGTCCAGGTGATACGTTCGCCTTTGCTCCACGACGAATACGCTCCAGTGACCCTTATCGTGGTAAGGGACGATAAGGGTATTCGGCGTCTTGGTGGTGCTACGGAACGAGCGGCTGAGAAAGCTCACGATGTCATCCCAACCCTTCTCTTCATTCGCCAGATAGCACTGCAAGGTCGCCGATAACCAGTTGTGCGTGTGATGATACTGGATTCGAACATGCTCCTTCGCACGGTAGACGACATGCCTAAGGAGGAAATCTAGAAATGTGCCTTCCATTTCCCGCTTGTCCTTTAGCACGCAATGCCAGTCCTGTAGTGCAAGCGAGACATCCACGGCTTGCCAAAGGTCTGGACCGAAAAACCTCATACCTCCAGTGAGGTCCTTCGAGTAAATAAAATGAGGCCTGCAATTCAGAAGAAAGGGGATGTTAGACAACAGGTGCCGATAAACAACAGGTGTCGGAGAACACGATAACATAAACAACGACACTCACCTTCGTTTTAGGACCTCCACAATAATTCCGAGGTTCTTCTCTATCGTGGATGCGTCATGCTCCTCGGCTTCGTAGCAGAGCGAGGGCTCTTTGTCCCAGGAAACACCGTCTGAAGTACATACTCCGCGATTCTTCTCCAACATGTACGTATACGCTGCCTTCTGTTCTCCCCTAAAACCATTCTGAACACGCTCTTCGAGTCCAGGATAAACCCCAATACTGGTCAACTGCGATTCCTATGCTTCCTTGATAAAGCGCAATGCCAGTCTGATCTCCTCGGGGTCCATCTCCTTTGGAGAAGGGTTATCGGGCTCTTGCGGAGGAGGAGCCTGAACGGGTCCTAGCGGAAGAGCACGCATATCGAGCTCTGGCGAAGGAGCAGGCTTATCGGGCTCAGATACCAGAACATGGCTATTAGGATCTGGCGCTGAAGCAGGCTCAACGGGTTCTGGCGGACTAGCATGGTTCTAGGGCTCTGGCGGGCTAGCAGGGTTCTCGGGCTTTGGCGGGTTCTCGGGCTCTGGCGGAGGAGCAGGGTTATCGGGCCCTGGCGGAGAAGCGTAATCGGAGTCCGGAGAGGGAGCCTTCTCTGGGATTGGATGACTTTCCAAGGGTGTCACGCAAGGCGCCTCGGGAACCACCGGGGGACTGTCAGTAGAGTCCAGGTTTTCAATACCTTGACTCGACAGATGGAACGATAGACGGTGGGGTTTAATGCCGGGTTCCGTCTCCCCCGTACCCGCAAACACAACATGCTGAAGAGGGGTGTCGAATTGAGATAGCCCCATCAACGACTGTGAAGACTCCGGAAAGCCGAGGGTAGGGTCATTCATTGCTTGTGTCCACGAAAACTCCATGAGAGATGGGTTATTGGCGAGACGGCCCGGTGACTTCACCGTTGTAGAAGTAGGCTCTTTTTGGACGCTATCGGGAACACCTCCCTGACATATTTCGTCGCTAGGCCCCTCTTGTGCTTCCTCCGTAACTTCGTCCATACACTTGTCGGGGAATCCTTCGTCGTCGTTACTCCCCGGGAACTGATTCTGGACGTGGAATTCATTCGAGGTTCCTTCGTCCATGTGAAGGAGGGTGGCTGCACCCTCGAGGTCCGTTGTTCGGGTAGACGTCTCCCGCCGAATTTCGTCATGTGAAGTCACTGGATGCCCTTCTCGCCGATCCCACTCTCTTTTTACCAGACGTGACACAATGTTCTTGCAATCTGCCTCTGCAAGATCCCTTTCGCGTGCCCCGGTAGAATCTACAGTGCCTGCAAAAGCCTTATCGTTAGTCACAGGGAAATAACGGAGATACCAAGAATGAGGAAGAAAACAGTTAGATGAATGACGGGGTTATCGGATAAATCTTACGTGGAACGTAGCCGGCATACATGAAGTCCAGATCCTCCCTTGCCAAGCAGTTCTCGTCCAGGGTATCCCAGTGTTCGTAGGTACCCTTATCGGCAGCACACCACTATCGAACAAAATCCTCTGGATGACTCCTTGCCGTGTCCACGACAGTGCGAGCATGGACCATTTCAATGAAGCGCAACACAGAATCTCGCCCGCCGTTCTTATTATCGCGGAGCCGCGAGAACGCCGCCGAGAACGGGAGGTGCATATCGGATGCGTCCCTTCCGAAGAGGAAGGGACTCAGGACTTCGTACATTTGAGACGGCCCATCCCAATTTTCCACTGGAGCGTCCACGTACAATTCAATGCTGGCAGGCCCGGGGATTACGCTAGGGTTGCACATATTCCGGCCCCTGAAAAACAACGGAGTCAAGTAAACCGATAAGGGACGATAAGAGACGATAAGAGACGATAAGGGACGATAAGGGACGATAAAAGACGATAAGGGACGATGAGAGACGATAAGGGACGAGAAGACACGATAAGGGACAAGTTTGTGGCGAGAAGGAAAAACTTACACCCACGAGAACCCGTTGCAAACGAAGTAACACTTCATCAGCATAGCTGGAGCCGGAGACGGGGCAATGTTGATTCTGATAGAAATTAGACGGTGCACGACATCTCGAGCCTCGTCAATGTTGTGCGTCCATGGCAGTGGGGGCAGCAATGGTCGAAGAATCTCGTTCATCGCGCAATACCGGAAGAGATTGTTGAAGTCCCATCGAATAGCCTCTGTCTCCACCGCCCTTTCGGCATCAAATCTACTCATCTCCATCCTGACTAACTTCTCCCTGCACCGCTTTTGTTTGTCGTTTTTGGCTTGCAAAGCCGCTTCTAACTGGACGCACTCCAACATATGCGTCATGTATGCCCATGTTCCTCTCGATGCCTCTGTCCAGACCTCTTTCGTTGTACTGTAATCCGGATTCTTTGCCAGATTGCAAAGGGTTGACAACTGTTGAAGCGAAACAGGGTTATCGTCGAAGCCGACCCCTTCGGAAATGCAGGCACCGAGAGCCTGGTGGAACCTCCCCTGGCTGCCTCCAACTCCACCAAGGACAAGACGTACTTCAACAGCTCATCTTTGGAATGTAAACTGCCCATCGTGATATTGTCGAGCAGACCATGCTTGAGGAGTAGATACAACGGCGTTATCGGTACCTTACTTTCGGGGGTGGGCACCAATTTCAACAGGAAAAGGCGCACAGCGTCTTCCTGCACCTGCCGTATCATCTCGGCCCTCTCCGACTCCAAAGCTTGCTCCCTGCTACCTTTCGCCGGGAGAATCAGGCGCTTATCGAGATTCGCACCATCATCAGAGCCTAACCGAAGTATACTGGCCAATGTCAGCGGCGGTCGCTGTTCCTTCTAGGCCGAGGATTGGGGGGATTCGTGCGAGGTTATCGGCGTTCCTTCGTCAGAGTCGGAGGGTCTCTCGGCATTACTCGTCTCTCTGAACCGCTGTTGCACCGGTGGGGGTCGATGCCTTCTCGCCATCGCGGTCTCTTCCACAGACATTCCCGTAAGCCTTTTCGCCGTTGCTGGGGGCCGGAATGCCTTCTTCGAGGACTCTTCAAATCTCGCCTTCTTCGTGGCCTCTTCAGCTTGTGCCACCTTCTTCGGTACATTCTGCTTTGCAAGCTCCGCCTTCCGGAGGACGATGGAGGAATCCCTCTTGGGCGCCGGCGCGAGTGCGGACTTCCGGACTTTCGACATCGGGTTTTCGGCACCGGAATTCCTAGAGGCATCATCCCCGGACGGAAGACCGCCCTTCTCACCGTGCACAGTCAGAGTCCGTAAGTTATCGGCCTCATGGTCTGTGCTGTGATCTCCTCCCGACTCTACCGAGGAAGAAGTATCGTCACTTGACATAGCATTCGGAGGCGGAGGTCTTTTCCGAGAAGCCGCCGCGGTACGCTTCTGCGGAGGGCCCTCCTGTGACAACTTCTTCCCGCGCTTAATTCGACGTCGACTGTTCGGTTCCTCCTCATTATCGGCACCCTTCCAAGGCCTCCTCTTCTTGGCTATCGGCTCTATGGTGCCGAATACCTGAATTGCATCTTCCGCCGATTGGCAATCCCGAAGTCGTGCCACAAAGTTCGCCACATCCCTGACGCCCAAATTGGGATACGACGGCATCTTCACGCCCTCCTTCCCCTTCCCTTCGCACAATGCATGGTTCCGGTGGAGGTTGAACCTGTGCTTCTGGTGCATCGTGTTGCAATGAATGCATAGTATCTGCTTGGGGCCGCTTTGTCCAGGCGGTACGATGGGCGAGTCCGGTCCATGCAGCTCCAGGATAAGGTCCCTCGCCTCCATCACCTCCCAGCTATCGCGCCAAATGTGGTCGTTCTCAATGACGAATAGCTGCTCGATCCTCCCCGTTTCTTTGTTGTAGGTGGGCGGAATCCCTTTCCTGTTCTCCACCGGGATCTCATCAAACAGTGGCTTGCAGAAACACACCGGCCGCTTCGGCATTTTTACGGTCCTGCGAGGGAGGACATCGCCAAACATGAAACCTTATCGCTAGAAACGATTATCGGAAACCCTAAAACTCTTAAACCCTAAACCTGGATGCTTTGCAAAATTTCCTACACCTTCACACAACTTACTTTCCAACGCCCCACATTTGAAACGGAATGGAAGAAGGACCGCCCGTATGCATCACCTAAAAGAAATGGAAAGTAAGAATGACAGAGAACTTACCGAAATGGAATTAAATAAAAAGCAAGAAAGGCAGGGAACTTACCGAAATGTTCAGTCGGCGATCGTTGACGCAGAGCCTTGAAAATCCTGGAGTTTTGAAGCAGCGATCGCTGACGCAGAGCTTGAAGGTCCAGGATATGTTGCTAGAGGGCAAAAAACACAGTTCGAAAGTGCTGGAAATGGTGCCGCCACACAAAACTTTGCCATGCCTGGATTAGGGTTTCACGTTGATGGTGATGGTGATGGCGATGATGATTATTGCCTACGCCGCCTAAACTGATTAGCCTGGACCTACAATCTGAGGAAATATCAGCGATAAGCTTGGATTGCGTTACTCTTCGAATCGCGCATCCGAAGAACCTTGTGACCGTGTGTCTTCAAGTAGTCTGCATGCGGGCCAAACCCTAAACGCGGCATCAAGGTCCTCCAGCCCCTTCTCTTGCACGCCAGCTTCTTTCTTTCTCCCTTGACGCCTCCAATTCCTCCTTGCTGTCCCGTTATCGGCAACGGTTAGTGGCGCCGTCTCGCTAGAATCTCCATTCGACCTGTCATGTATGGGAAGATTGTGATCGAGGAACTCAATTCAGGCTAGACAATCACTCCCCTTCCGAAAGGATTCTACACGACACAATGATCGTGCCAAAGACGACGCCGTACGAAACGGTGTGGATGGCAATTTGAAGCCGCCGAGAAGGGCGGGTCATTCTGGAGTACACGTGGCGGGCCGATAAGGGAACTTCGGTGATCCGAAGAAGGCGGGGGCGAGAAGGGGATTTCGGTGATCCGGAGAAGGCGGGGGCGAAGGGGCTTTCAGCGAGAAGTGCCGAAAAGAGAGACGGGCAGTGCGAAAAAGATTTGGGCGAGAGTGGCAGTTATCGTGGGAAGGAGGCGAAAAGGCGCTTGGGGAGAAGGGCCCAGGGTTGTCATAACGGACGGGTTAAGGTGATCGGACGGGACAACCAGATGGGCGGTCAGGACGGCACGGACGGACGGTTCGGATGGATTGCCCGAAGTGCGCCCAGTAATTTTTTACAAGTAAGAAATTTTTACTGTGATCGCCACATCACATACGGACGTGTCACGCCACCGTGGCACTAGGGCGGGGACGTCTCCGCCCCTAAATGGCAGGGGCGGAGACGTCACCGCCCCACCCCGCCCAATTTTGGAATCAGGATCTTTGAACGGCCATATCTCACTCAAAAATAGTCCAAATTAAGCGTGCGATATGTTTCTTGGCATCTACAAAAAATTTAGATGCCAAATCACACCTCAAACGCTTGATTTGGGCTATTTTTGAGTGAGTTATGCCCATTCAAACATTCTGACTCCAAATTTAGGCGGGGAAGGGGCGGGGACGTTAGGGGCGGGGACGTCTCCGCCCCAAAATGGTAGGGGCGGAGACGTCACCGCCCCTCCCCGCCCAATTTTGGAATCAGGATCTTTGAGAGGCCATATCTCACTCAAAAATAGTCCAAATTAAGCGTGTGATATATTTTTTGGCATCTACGGAAAATTTAGATGTCAAATCACACCTCAAACGCTTAATTTGGGCTATTTTTGAGTGAGTTATGCCCATTCAAACATTCTGACTCCAAATTTAGGCGGGGAAGGGGCGGGGACGTTAGGGGCGGGGACGTGAGGGCGAGGACTCAACCATTTGAAGGTTGTAGAGGGACAAAGTTGGGCAAACTCCATTCTCGCCTTGGCAAAGGCCTTCCTCCTTCCCATGCGTTATAGAAACGATATTTTTAATGTAAATTTAGTTTTCCTTCCAACTTCTAGAGAATGACATGATTGCCGTGATGATTGGAGAATGCAAAGATCTTGTCGGAACCAAATATATCGACTTTTTGTTCTAAATGATTCTATTGGACTTGAAGTAGGAGAAGAAGAAGAACTATGGTCTTCCAATGGGACCGGCGTGAATGTAATGTTTGTTCATTCTCTTCACTAAGCATATGGCCACGGGACATAGGCTAGTGTATAAAGAACTACTTTCCCCTCTCCAGGGTCAACACTTTTCCACACTAAGTGCTTCCCTACACTAATTGCATTAAAGATAACCAACATATCATCTCCCCCAAGGGCTTTGTGGGTTCCCGTACAACGAGGCCGTGGAATCTCCCACCATAATTGGGTGGACTATGGTGGTACTTGAATTAGAATGTTGTATTACGCTATAAACAACAAATTCTTTTTGACATTTTCAAAGAAGGTAATATTCTTTGCACAAGTGAAACCTCATTTATTATCGACGGACAAATACCATTGAGCAATGTAGTTTTAGTGTAAAGATGTGTTCTTAAATGACTCATCTTGAGGTCATATTCAAATTTATGAAGCATAATGTCGAATCATCCAATGTGTAACAACCCCTTTGGAACAATCCACGAATTACTCTTCATAACCGTAGAGTTGATGAAATATCTATCTTTAAATTGTTGAGGTTATGATTATTTATCGCTTTATTCAATCATAAAGAAAGATGATGCAAATAAAAGCATTCTCGAAAGGCCACAATGTTCCAAAGTCGAAGTGGTTCTCTCACAACACTTCTTACTAAATGGTGTCAAAAAAACTTTAAATTGATTAAACCTTGCAAGGTTAGATGAAACTCCAAAAGGCTTTGCAACTAAGGGTGACACCTTCAAAAGGTCACATTAAACATATCTATTGTAAAAGCTATGGATGTAGGGGAGAGATACACGACCAAATGTTTTTTAGTATACATATAGATGTACAAAAAATATAAATGTCAATAGAAGCTCTAGTAAAATTTCTAGCAATATAGGACATAACTATTAACTTCTTTCTTGAACTCATGTCTATATACAATAATGATAGAACTTTGTATGGTTTGTATGAAATTCTTTTCCTAAATAAATATAATTTTGACGTTGTGATGTACTATACATATGCCGTATTTATAAATTGGGAATGTCAATTTCTTTATATTCAGATGGAAACTATTACATTTCCTCTAACACGTGTAATCTATTTATATGTTCCTTAACTTTTTTGTTTATCTTTCCATGCCCCTTCTTATCATTGGATTCAATTGTAGAATACTTTTATATAAAGCATATTACCTTCTTCTAAGATTCCAAAAACATAGTATTTTCTTTGTTGTTAAAATACATTTTAACCGAAGTAGAGCACGTTTACACTTTTTGGGGAAGTTGGGAAAAAAAGTAATCTCGAAGGGGCCACTCGCATAAATTGTAGAAACGACATACGATAAATAAATAGGGGCAAAAATATTCATTTAGGATAAATTTTATAAAGAAAGTACATGAAACATACATTGCTTTAAAAGTGTGAAATATGGTTATAAGTAATATATAAATAGATATAATGTCAAAGAACAATGTAATTGATACATAGAAAATATCATGGAAAAAATAGGTACAAAATTTGAATGGTAGATTATACTGATTTAGGTTCTCCCTATTTCTCAATGGATGAAAAGGGGGTATTTATTGTGGGGCACTCATGCAACATTTTATTGTTGGGTAACTTGTACATTTCCTCCGTGGTTAGAAGTTTACACAAGCCCTTATGTTTGAGGATATATATATTACTCTCTCATTGCATGTTTAAATAATTTGTTCATAAAGTTAAGTTGCGTAATTCCTTTGTAAAGTGAAGTTTAAGGGTTGTTACATAAGGAATATATGGACATTGGATGATTCGACATTATGCTTCATAAATTTGAATATTACCTTCCTTGAAAATGTCAAAAAGAATTTGTTGTTTATAGCGTAATACAACATTCTAATTCAAGTACCACCATAGTCCACCCAATTATGGTGGGAGATTCCACGGCCTCGTTGTACGGGAACCCACAAAGCCCTTGGGGGAGATGATATGTTGGTTATCTTTAATGCAATTAGTGTAGGGAAGCACTTAGTGTGGAAAAGTGTTGACCCTGGAGAGGGTAAAGTAGTTCTTTATACACTAGCCTATGTCCCGTGGCCATATGCTTAGTGAAGAGAATGAACAAACATTACATTCACGCCGGTCCCATTGGAAGACCATAGTTCTTCTTCTTCTCCTACTTCAAGTCCAATAGAATCATTTAGAACAAAAAGTCGATATATTTGGTTCCGACAAGATCTTTGCATTCTCCAATCATCACGGCAATCATGTCATTCTCTAGAAGTTGGAAGGAAAACTAAATTTACATTAAAAATATCGTTTCTATAACGCATGGGAAGGAGGAAGGCCTTTGCCAAGGCGAGAATGGAGTTTGCCCAACTTTGTCCCTCTACAACCTTCAAATGGTTGAGTCCTCGCCCTCACGTCCCCGCCCCTAACGTCCCCGCCCCTTCCCCGCCTAAATTTGGAGTCAGAATGTTTGAATGGGCATAACTCACTCAAAAATAGCCCAAATTAAGCGTTTGAGGTGTGATTTGACATCTAAATTTTCCGTAGATGCCAAAAAATATATCACACGCTTAATTTGGACTATTTTTGAGTGAGATATGGCCTCTCAAAGATCCTGATTCCAAAATTGGGCGGGGAGGGGCGGTGACGTCTCCGCCCCTACCATTTTGGGGCGGAGACGTCCCCGCCCCTAACGTCCCCGCCCCTTCCCCGCCTAAATTTGGAGTCAGAATGTTTGAATGGGCATAACTCACTCAAAAATAGCCCAAATCAAGCGTTTGAGGTGTGATTTGGCATCTAAATTTTTCGTAGATGCCAAGAAACATATCACACGCTTAATTTGGACTATTTTTGAGTGAGATATGGCCGTTCAAAGATCCTGATTCCAAAATTGGGCGGGGAGGGGCGGTGACGTCTCCGACCCTGCCATTTAGGGGCGGGGACGTCTCCGCCCCTACCATTTAGGGGCGGTGACGTCCCCGCCTCTACTTTTTAGGGGCGGACACGTCCTTGCGGCCAATATATTATTTTATGTAGTCAACTATTCATTTTTTTAGTTTAAATCCTACGTGGCATCACTTTAGTTCATACGTGGCTGCCACGTCACGTGTTTTTACCTAGCGGGTAAGTCAACCCTCAATTGACTTACTCGGACGGGCGAGAGCTCTACCGGACGGGCGAATCGGACGGACGGGCGTACCGGACGTCCGTCTAGTATGACAACCCTGGAAGGGCCGCTCTTCGCGGTGTCAGGGCTAAAACCGGGCCCTGACACCGCGAACCCGGATTGACTGTAGTGACCGGGATCAGGCATCAGCGGAGTCGACGCTCAATTTGTCCGAGCGACAGAGACAATGGCAGCAGATGAATCTCACCGGAGAAAACATACGTTCATACGACTATATTCGAAATTTGTACGTCCATCCCACTGTAAATGAGAACGTACTTTCATACGCTTGTATAGGAGAACTGGCGGACGTATTGTAGAATAATTATATTCGTAAATGGTCCAGGTCCGGATTTGCCGATGTGTCAACAAAGATTTCCACTTTTAAAGTTTAGGGTGAGTAATACCCGGTTTCCACTATTTTTTGTTGGTGGTTTTAGGTCATTTGTGGGAGAGCCATGGCCCCCACCTACTAACGTTGACCCAATTTTCTTCTCATGTGACTTTGGAAATTGATAACTAATTTATATTACATTGGAAAAATATGAAATCACTTGGGTTGAAACTCTAATTCTATTGGCTAGCATTGAAAAATAATTTAATTATTATCTAGGCTCTCTATATATGCAAACTGCTTTACTTGACGGTTATCGAGGGGGTTTACTATAAAAGGAACCGTGAACTGTGAGCCTACATTGGATAAAAATTATTATCGGACAAGTTGTACTGAACACTACATGCAAATAACTACGCTAAACATTGCATTTAGTGTAGTCTTCACTAAATACGAACCCTTACACTAAATGTAAGAATCACAATTAGTGTAATGACATAACAATACACTAAGTGTGAAACATTACACCATATGTGAATGGCAATAAAAATTGGATTTTTTTTTAACTTGTGCACAATCAGTGTATGAAAAGCTTGCCGCAGTGAATGAAAAACATCATTGTTCAGAGGAGCATAAGTCACTAAAAAAGAATCGTAATCACACTTGTGAGATGTTTTCTAACATCTACATTTTTGTAGATGTCAAAAAAAATCTCATATGTTTAATTTGAAGAAAACGCGAGTAAGTTATGGGCATTCAAAGATTCTGATGATGTAAAGGAAGAGAATAAAGGCATGACGGCCGGTAGGCGATTGATTGAGGCATCATTAATGATGTTGGTGGCTAACACTAATCGTGAACTTCTTTGCAAATAGTATAGTAGGGTAATTACACTATTTGCGTGACTACACCAAATGCAATGTTTAGTGTAGTCCGACCGGCGAAATTTGGATAGATGTGCTATATGTAATATAATGCTCTATGTTCTTAGTGGAGCATCACCAAAGTCTGGATTTCTGTCACAATCAATTTCAGTTTCCAGTAACCGACTTGTAGTAACCGACAAGTCCATGCGTCAGGGTCACTAAGATAGAGGCACCCAATTCCAATCACTTAACCTCTAAAAGCCCGTGACGATTTCACACCAAAAACACTTCAAAATTGTTGATTCTAATGCAATGAGTAAGGAAGGAAATAAAACCTTATATTTATCCTTTTGATCATAGGATCTCCACAAAGACTTACTAAGTAAAATACTCACAAAATTTCATACACTGTGACCGTACGGATTGAAAGATTATAGTGTTTGAAGTCTAGAAAAAGGTTCATTTTCTTTCTTGCTTTGAGTGGATCAGCAGACTTTGACTCCACTTGGTATTAAATTTTTGCACTATATAAGGTCTAAATCTTTTACCATTGTGTTGAGCATGATGTTAGTTCTGTATGCAACAATTTTTAGAGGCAGAGAAGGGATGTAGCATATTCAAAACACGTGTGCAAGGAGTGGCGGTTCAAAAACTGTCAATTCAAGATTTATTCTTTTGAGAATTTAATATGTTTTTGAATGATAATCTAAACGGTCAATAAGAAGGTTTACACCACATATTGTTGTAGAAAAATAAAAAGTGAAAAATATGAAGATCTCTAGGTTTTATGTAAAAAAGATAAAGTTTTTTTCCCCGCTTGCCCGAAATGTGGAAAAATGTGTTAAAATGATTTTTACACTAAAGACAAGATTTTTTTTGACATCTTCAAAGAACGTAATATTCTCTACATGTATGGGAAATCTCAATGTCAATAGAGACTTCTAGCAAAATTTTGGAGTTGCCCGTAGTCCCCATTTCTAACGATGAGTGGTACTAACTTTCAAACCATGAATCCAAAAATGATAATAAAAATATCTCCATGGAGCTCTTATGAGGGAAAATCTAGTATTAGATTTTTTTTCAAATTGTAGGAACCTGCCCAAAATCCAAAACGTACGCTCCAAGTACACTTGGGCTCCTAGGGATTAAGCAAGTTCGGGACTCAAATGACATTATGTGTCAAAAACATTTATGTAGAAATATGCGGAATTAGAAATGAAACTCAACAAATATTTTTTCAAATTTAATCACAAAGATTTGGAATTGATATAGAATTTAAAAGCCCAAAAACCACCGAAGCCCATAATCAAACTGCAGAGTAGGTAAGATTTGGTGCCCACCTTCACCCAATGCCAACAAGTGAGAGTGAGTAAAACAGAGAAGACATGCCATGGATAACCAACTCATGGACGGTATCCACTGTCGATCGGCCTTGTTCGACTTTCGAGGCAATGCCACCAATGAGAGCTCAATTGAGGTCGAGCAACCCAAAATTGCACACTTCATGATCCAATGCCGTTAATGACTGGTGTTTGTAGATTTTGAGTTATCGGTTTTGGGTCACTTCATGCACCATTTCATGCATTTGCCGTTTTCATGCACCATGCCATGCATACTCTGCTGATTGGAATTGGGTGGCCAATCGGAATTGGGTGCCTCTACCTTATCTGATGGCAGTTGGAGACCCCAAGCAGTGGACCACAACCATTTTCTTGGTCTATTCCTCTTTGAGTAGATATAAGAAGTTTGCTGGTTAGGCTATTTTAGAGCCAAAAATGGCCACTTAGACCCATGTTGTTCTCTCCAATAGGCCCACATCTTTTGACCCTATCAAAGTCTTGAGCTGGGTCTAAGTGGCCATTTTTGTGGGTCTCCAGCTACCATCTTTCAACTCCACAAAGATTTATGTTTAATGTAGTATATACTAAATGCAAACCCATACACCAATTGAAAACGAGGAATTTAGCGTAGTGACATGATTGTACACTAAATGCCAACTACTACACCATTTGTCAATTCTGGTAATGATCTCAAAATATTTTTTTCACTTGTGCACATTTAGTGTATCAATAGTAGAAGTATAAAAAAGGGTCTAGATGTCGAGGGTTGTTAGAGTATCTTATCAGCAATCTTCTAAAGAGCATAACTTACTCA
The DNA here is from genome assembly GCA_963971425.1 of Bryoerythrophyllum caledonicum. Taxonomy (NCBI): domain Eukaryota; kingdom Viridiplantae; phylum Streptophyta; class Bryopsida; order Pottiales; family Pottiaceae; genus Bryoerythrophyllum; species Bryoerythrophyllum caledonicum. Next base: position 9,980,502 of record OZ020521.1, on the reverse strand, counting down.
AATACTATCTGAATTGAGCTTACAAGGTGGTTTTTGACATCTACAGAAATTGTAGATATCAAAAAACACCTCATATGCCCAATTCGGATAAAATCTCAGCAAGTTATGGCCATTTGAAAGTTGCAAATGAGGATAATGATGGGTTGGCCGGTGGATAAGAAATCAGAGTTTCATATTATCAACTAACACTAATTGTCAAATCATTCACAAATAGTGTATTAGGGTAAGTACACTATTTTTACCACTACACTAAATATAAATTTTAGCGTAGTGGGTGTATCTCCATGTGAGTCCCACTTACATTTGGATGAAGTGTTCACTATTGAAAATTCGGGTGCACTATTTTCCCTCCCATCGTACAAAAAAATTTAAGTTTGATCTATACTATTTTGGATGCCATAGATCATATTTGACTTTTATGCATGATGGGAGAGAAAATGGAACACACCTTTACTAGCAAAATGATGGTAGCTGGAGACCCACAAAAATAACCATTTAGATCCACCTCTAGCTAGAACCCAACAAAAGTGCCCGTTGAGACCTAGCTCTAGACCTTCCAGGGTTAAAAGACGTGAGTCTTCTAGAGAGAACAACATAAGTCTAAGTGGCCATTTTTGGCTCTAAAATAGCCTAACAAGTAGACTTCTTGTGTCTACTCAAAGGAAAATAGACAAAGGAAATGATTGTGGTCTATTGTTTGGGGTCTGTAGCTACCATGATTCTACTTGTGCCATTTCTCAAAAGAGAATTTTTTGTCCAAATGCTTGGTTGGGCTCACATGGAAACATGCCCTAAGAGTTGCAAGTTACAACTACAACTCTAGATTTCATTAGAATGACTACTAAGGAATTACCATCTACGATACCCTACTCACAAGTCACATAACATTCTGAAACCAACACTGGGGTGGCCTTTTCAGTTTTTGAAATCAATGTTGAGTCTCAATTGTAATTGATTCCTTCTCAAATGGGCCACCGCATTTCTTTTGCATCTCATATTTAGTTTTTCTCTTTAATGGCTACTTGCTTTATTTTCATGAGCCTCTTGAAGTTGGTTCTAATGGTTCTAAAAAAAATTAAAACCATTCCTATATTTGATTTCTAATGGGAGGCCGTCCCAATATTGGTTCTAGAATATTACGTAGGTTTGGCAAAATATAATTGAATTTGAGTATGCCTAAAATTCTTGGAACCTTTACAAAAAATACAAAGATTTTAGAAAAAAGTTGGGATCACTTAAGAATAGTAACTTTATTTTTGTGTCTATAGTACTTGGGTCTCTATTTGAGTGCCATATGTCTAAATGTTGAAATTTGCAAAAACTAAACTTTGGTTGTTGAGTGAACAATCTTGATTAGAAGTTAATTATTTGACAAATGAATTTGAATACATCTCTAACTTACGATAGCAATTTACAGATGGATTTAGAGGTTGTTTTTTGTTTGAAATTCTATACAAATTACCTTCTAAAATATCACTAAACACTAGATCCAAAGCATATCCTTAAATTTGTGATATTAAAGTGGGTCACTAAAATTCCAAATTACTCCAAGATTGGTCCTTATTAGAACATCTTTGAAATGAAGACATGTAATAGCGGAGTCCTTGGGTCCCGACTTGGTGATAACATAAAGGTCTGAGTGCAACAATTTCCAATATGTGTAAAAGCACTTATTTGAAATATTTAGTTACCATGCTCACACATGTGGGAAAACTTAATATTAATTATCCAAAACGCAATAGTAGAGGAGAAATTTTGAAAAAGGGAGAAGAAAGACAAGAGCCCTGCCAAAAAGGATAAACTGTAGAATCCATTACACCACCTCTTCTTCTTGTGTTCAAGTTTAGCTATAGATGACCTACAATAGAAATTGGATCATGGGAACATCTCAAGTATTCCTCAGGTTGGCCACCATCACAAGTATTCCTCAGGTTGGCCACCATCACAATCTTAGAGGAGAAGGTTTATCCAGCTAATGAATGTTATGAACTGCAGCATGCAACTCTTTCATAGGATGTCTCCAAAGGGATATTTTTGTACTTATCATGCGCTTGACCATTCATCACAGTCCAAAGTTGTCATCTAAAGTATTGTGTTTTCTCCAACTGCAGTTGCAATCCAATGTCAGCATGCCACTTCTGTGGAGAAACTTTCAGTGTTCAACTTGGGAAGCGAATGTTGACTTCCATGATACAGTTGAAGCTGTCCCCACTGATTCCTTGCTGCAACACTACCACATCTCTACATTAAATATCTTGCAAAAAAGGTCCTCGAGTTACAATCCCCTTCCAATATAACTATGATGCTTGTACAAACTAACACTCGAGAGTGTGAGAAAAGTCAGGTCACACAAAATGTGGGGATAATTTGATCTCCAAAGCTCTCATTTGTGGGATGCAAATGCAGCACGTGCTATTGCATCTGCAAATGGGATTTCTGATGTGCATTTTGTCATGAATAGTGAATGTGAATCAAGATATCAAATGGAATAAAGTGCCTTGATAAATTTTGAAGAATACAGGAAATTTTACGTGTTAATTTAAATATTTTTTAACTTATATATAGTCTATTATAATTTGATAATATTATTCATTAACTCTTTTGATCACATCTTCATTATATTTATTGAGAAGAAATGAACATTGTCCATGTACTCAAAAGAGTTACACCTTCACTATAACCAAGAAGAAAACATGATTGATTTAAACTAAAAGTCTATTTGTAAATGAAAGTTTCCTTGAAGACATAACTAGTAGAAAAGACCCTAGTCTTGAAAGAGGCGGCATCAACCAAGCCATATGCCAACCACGCTGGCAATGGTCACAAAGCAACATGGTAGCCGTGCCCTTCTTCTAACCACAGACGAAACACGGAAGGCCGTCGGGCACAACCGCCAATTCCAGATGAACGGAGCCATCAACTGGTAAATGACATGGAGCACAATTCTTAGAGTGCTCCCGACACTCCCGGCCATTCTTGCCTTCCAGCAACAAGGTGCCATTGGGCAACACATCCTTCACGCAAGAATGGTGCGCCCAACCTTGACGTCCAACGTTGTGGGCGCCTCATGCTGGAGATAAACGTAATCCCCCGTGGAAAAACGCGACAACTAAGGTTGGTAGGCACCGCTACAAGTACAAGCATACCGTAAGGTGTCACGGTATTGAGCGATGGACAAGTTCTCCATGGCCATGGGCATAGCCTGCTTGAAGAACTCCGCTCGATCCCGAAGATGTTGGGCCCGGATCGTCCAAATCCACAACCAAAGTCAACTTTACCCAAAAGGAACTCAGTAATATTGGCTCCCGCTCGTACAACAACTGATACGGACTAAAAGCAACCAGTGAAGCCTGCCGACTAAACTGGTACCCCATGGCGATCCATGGTATCATCAAACCCCAATCACCGTGGCTGTCTTGAAGTAATTTATACGTCCGTAGGCCCCGCTTCACGATCTGAACCACACGCTCCGCCAAACCGTCCGCTTCCGGGTGATTCCAAGAAGTAGTACAATGTTCAATCAAAGCCTTGGTACACAAAGCTTCGAAAGCTTTAAGAAACTCACGCCCCTAGTCAGTCAAAACCTCAGCTGGGGCTCCAAAACGAGCCAACACCCGGTCGAGGAATGCCATGGCCGCCGACTCCAATGAGTTATATGGAAGAGCCACAAATTCAATCCACTTGCTGAAATGCTCCACCATCACCAAGACATACTTGGCTCCGCGTGGAGTCATGACAAGTTGACCAGCAAAGTCCAAAAACCACCGGTATCCTAGCCCCATGGTAGGCAAAAACTGCAACTCAAGTGATAAGGTGTTGAAGTTGGATACAAGCCAATCACATACTTCACACCGAGCAACATATGTGGCGGCTTGTTGATACATGCCGATCCACCAGTACTGGTTGTGCAACATTGAATGAGTCCGTTGCATTCCAAATCGTCCTAGACCTTTATGTACTTGTTGTACCAACGAAGCCCTCTAATCTCGCCTTGAAACTATGCATCTAGTCCCATCTGGCCACATCCAAAATAGAAGCCCGTTCTCCCTATTGAACCTTGCTATTCAATGCTCCACTCTATCACCGTCAACAACAGAAAGAGCTGGGGGAAGTGACCCATGTTGTAGCTTGTGCAAGATTGGACCGTCTTTCAACACATTGCTAACAACTAGGGCCCTATCCGGTTGCTCATCCGTTGCCAAATCAAGCAACGTCAATGCAGAACCAGACATCAATGTGAGGTAAGTCGCTGCATGCTACCCTGTAACTGACTCCCTGTCATAGTCCCAATGCCATTTGGCACCGGTCAAATCCTCCTCTGAAGGACTTGGATTGCAAGATAGACAATCCGCATCCAAGTTCGTGATGTCGTCTCGATGATCAACCTCAAAGTCATACTTCTGAAGCAACAAAGCCCACATGGCGAGCTTGCCAATAAATTTGTCAGACTTCATGAGCCACTTCAAAGGTTGATTGTCAGTCTCCAACGTAAAACGTTGCCCATTCAAATAGGGCCCAAAATGCGCTATGGCCCAAACCGCGGCCAAGGCCTCCTTCTCATAGGACAAATAGTTGGAGTTTGTGTTGTTGTTGCTGCTAGAAGCAAACGCTACAATGTACTCCTGTCCCTCATCATCCATCTAAGTCAAAACTGCCCCCAATCCAACAACACTCCAGCCCGTGTGCAACTAAAAAGGTTCGTGTAGCATCAGGATGCGGCAGCATAGGCGTTGAACCGAGCTTTAGCTTCAAAGTAGAAAACGTCTGGTATTGCCCCAATCTCCAAGTCCATGGCTGATCCTTATCCGTGAGATTAGTCAACGGTTTAGCAATCAAGCTAATCTTCTTGACAAAGCGGCGATAGTAATTTGCCAAGCCAAAAAAGCTCAAAGCCGTGACGCGTCGGTTGAGGCAGGAATCTTCTACAACTCATTCACCTTGGCCTGCTGCATGCTAAGACCCCCTGGAACAATCATATGTCCTAAATATGGCAACCGGTCGTGGAAGAACTTGCACTTGCCATGGTGCAAGTGCAATCCCCATTGCCATAGCCTCTCGAACATCGCCTGAAGATGCCTCACATGCTTCTGTGGGCTACTAAAAATTATAATATCATCAATGTAACATCGGGCAAACAATAAACTAATCAAGACCCGGTCCATCACCCTTTGAAACTCAGCGGGTGCGTTCTTGAGGCCAAATGGGAGAAACTTTCAATGATAGAGTTGATCTCTCCCATCCTGATCAACTCCCTAGAATGTAGTCTTTACTCGGTCATCCACCATTAATGGTAACTGGTTGTAACGAGACCGCAAATCTAGAGTACTAAATACTCTAGTGTGGCCCACCGCATCAAACAACTCATTCCGCGTAGGCATGGGGTACCGGTCAGACTTGGTCTTGCGATCGAGCGGCCTATTATCACCAAACATTTGCTTCTCTGTCCAGTTGCCACATATATCCTTCTTTGATGGCATAACCGTAGTACAAGCGTACTCGCCGTTAGAGAGCTCAATCAAGTTGGCGGCCAACAAGTCCTGACAACGAGTTTGATCTTCAACTTTTTTAGATAGATTGAGCTTATACGGTCCTCATAAGATGAGGTGGCCGTCCTCCAACTGAATGTGAATAGGTTTGCCTTTGTAGCCCTCCAAATCATGGAGACTAAATGCAAAACAACTACAATATGAACACTCGTACCCTCCGTGCCTCGGCACTAGTAAGATGTGGCCCCAAATCCAAAGGCCAATCACCAAACTCGGTGGTCTCCTTCTCCACTATAGAAAACTCACCGCATGCGGGCACGGCCAGTGATTGCTCCTTAGTAGGAGAGAGGGCATTCATACCAGCAGACTCCTCACTCACGAGATCCACAAAAACTCACGTGTGGTGATGATATAACCGGGCAAAGATATCCCGAGAATCCTCTCGACCAAAGTCCTTGACCAAGGCTGCAAAGACACGCTGAGCACGAAGCTCCTCAGCTGCACGCCTCTTTAAACAAAAAAAGAACTTTTTTCCCTCAATCTTTGTGAGATGTGGGCGGTGAAGAGGGATATGTCGGGACGTCTTTGTCAAGTGAATAACTAGTGAATCACTAAAGTAGTCAAGCGTCTCGCACTCCACGAAGGAAGAATCAACGAGTGCAAATAGTATAAGAGAATGCGGAGCCTTTACAAATATTAAACAATCACTTACAAGCAAAGATAATCACAAAACACTGTCTAACTCACTCACAAAGCTTGGCTTGACGAAGACGTCAAGTCAAGGATGTGTGCGGTGCTATATGCACACACACACACAATCATAAGTGGATGGAAAACATCCATGGATGAATGTGATGTGCAGCCGTACGTCCCTAAACCCATAGATTAGTAACAAACTAATCTACGCTAAAACACTATGATGCGGAATTATTGAAAAAGGGGTGTGGACCATTGTTCCTCCCATCATGCAAAAAAAATAAATTTGATCCATGCTCAAGATGTCATAGATCATATTTGACTCTTACACATGATAGGAGAGATAATGGGACACACACCCATTTCTCAACAATAAACCCTTTGTCCAAATGTCAAGTCGGGCTCACATGGAAACATTAGTGCAATGTCATCAACAATCTCTTTTAGTTCGATGAGAAGCTTCAATAATATTGTACCCGAGTCATTATAACTATTGATACCGTTTTTCACTAAGGTAGAGGCATCCGATTCCTATCACTTAAGCAAGTGAGGGACTCAAATGACATCGTATGTCAAAAACATATATATAAAAAGATGTTGAATTAGAAATGAAACTCAACAAAAAAATTCAAGTTTAATCTCAAAGATTTGTAATTGATATAGAATTTAAAAGCCCAAAAACCACTGGAACCCATAATCATACTGCAGAGGAGGTGAGATTTGGTGCCCTCCTTCACCCAATGCCAATAAGTGAGAGTGAGTAAAAGAGAGAAGACATGCCATGGATAACCAACTCATGGAGGATATCCAATGCCGATCGGCCTTGTTTGACTTTCGAGGCAATGCCATCAATGAGAGCTCAATTGAGGTGGAGCAACCCAAAATTGTACACTTCATGCCCATTGCTAATAATGACTGTGGTTTTCAAATTTTGAGTTATTGGTTTCGGGTTGCTTCATGCACCATTTAATGCATTTACCATTTTCATGCAACATGCCATGCATACTCTAATGATTGGAATTGGGTGGCCGATCGGAATTGGGTGCCTCTACCTTATTTGTTGGGTGGAAAGAGAGCCTACCTCAATGGTATGATTCATTGCTAGCTCCTTCAGGTATCCTCAATTTTGTAGTTGTTTCGAAAGATCCACCTACCATAGTACCATGGGGATTTTAGAGGCGTTTCACACCAGGAGCTAAGCTCGAGAGGTCGAGTGATCCTAGCAATCCGATTGGTCTAGAGCCCAAAAATTGGCTCGTGAGCTTCCACACCAAGAGGTAAGGATCGAGGACCAACGGCCTCCAAAATATCTACATGGCAACACTTTTGAGAGCTTTGGCGCCAAAAGCTTGGCCCCTCAAGTAGAAGTTTGGGTCCAACAAGAATAGAAACCCAAACTCTTGTCAAGGGGCCAAACTTTTATTCATTAAAATATTCAATGAATATTTTAATATTTTTCTACTTGGCCCTTTGGCATAGTTTGGTCGTCAATGGAGTTTGGCCATTGGGTTAAATGTGAAATGCCCCTAAGTTGCATGTTTCATTAGCTTATCATATTCATGGAAAATTTACTTGGAGAACATGTAGAAGTTACAAAGAAATTATTGACTACTACATTGGTGGAAAGATGGTAGCTAGAGACTCACAAAAATGCCCACTTAGACCCAACTCTAGACCTTGCCAATGTCTAAAGACGTGGATTTTAAAAAAAAGAGAACAACATGGATCTAAGTGGCCATTTTGGCTCTAAAATAGTCAAACAAGCAAACTTCATGTGTCTACTCAAAGGGGAATAGACCAAGGAAATGGTTGTGGTCTAGTGCTTGGGGTCTCTAGCCACCATCATTCTGCTAGTGCTAAATTTACTATCACAATATATGTATTATAAAAATAAAAATAAAAATTATGATATTCTTTTACAGAGACAATATACATGTACACAATATCAGAGCATGGCCACCGGGACGCAGTCCCGGTGCGCATTGATGGAAAAAGTGGCGGGGCCCATCCACCGGGTGCCCTCCCACCCTTCCCTCGTACACTCCGTTGTTGTGAGTGTGAAGGGCAAGGCTGGAGCGCCCGGTCCATGGCCATTGGTCACCTTTTTTTTAATAGAATATCATCATTAATAGATTTGTCCTCTTCCCACCGGGCAAGCTCAGACGCCGTACTTGCATCATGAAAAAGGGGGGCATCTTGCTGTAGTTGTGTCTGGTTTTCCTCCAAGTGAAGCACTATGCTGATACATTAGAAACACATAAAATAATCATTTAGAAAGGATTTGAAAGACACTTCATAGAGCTCGTTGTTACCTTCAGCAAGAATGAGTTAGCTCGTTTTTGCTTGAAGGAAAATGAATAACCAAAATAAGATCACGGTAAAGCATTTCGAGTATTCAAGTTCACTGTTCCGTTGGCACAAGCATGAAGCACTTTTCATGTGGCCAATCAGAATTGGGTGCCTCTACCTTACTAGTAACAATTTCCCCGTGACTCATGGATATACAAGGTTTTCCCATCTCATACATGTGTTGATTGAATGATATATTAGCCTTTACAGGACAATAGCCATCCAAGGGATTTTTTTGAGAGTTTGGGGAGGTACATGCAATGTCAATTTTTGATGAAAACTTCTCAAATAATTATCTGTCCATGATAATGACAAATTCAGATCCTATGAAATTCAAAATTTTGACATTGAGAAAAGTCAAAGCTGTAGAAAAGCAAAAGTCATTGTTTTCCCTTCAATCATTAAAATCATCCAATCCTTACACGCTCAACTTTCATGACATTTTATTGAGTATGTTTTTTTAATAGTTGAAATAAAGTTCTAATGATTGGAGATGGAATAATTTCATTTTTTTTTCTCCTCTGATTTAACAAATGGGCACGTTTAGAACATTTAACTTCGAGTGGAAAGAATTAAAGGATTCTACGGGCTCAATAATAAAATCTACATGCAAAAATAATAACAAATTTTGGATTTAAATTGACACTTAAATACCTTGACACATGACTCATTAGATTTCATTTTTCAAAGGATTTTTTTATTATTTTTTTTATTTAAAAAAAAAAAAAATCATTTTTCTCTTTGTGAGGCAAATGAACCTTATTCCAAAGCAAAACAATTCAACAAGGGCCATTGGAAGAAATTTGCTGAAGAATTATAAAAATTAATAGAGTAACAGATATCAAAATCTAGTGTAATTCCAACCATCCCAGGTCTGTGGTTCAACTTTCCTTTCCGATTACCGCAGGGAAACATCTAGTTCGGCGTTTATCAATTAGAAAAATGCTTGTCGAATTAAGCGGACAAATATTTAATAAAATTGCCGAAACTAGAGAAACTCTATATTTGCAGACTTTGTCACTTTAGAAGACATTGAAGGGGAGTGTGGCTTGGAAAAGCTTCCCTTCAAGACTACACAAGCATGGAGGCTTAGATTTAGAATCCCAAGGTCTTGGGTTCAAACCCCATGGTCATCAAATGTGCTAAATACAGTAATATGCGATTTCTTGCCAGAAATTAATATATTTTTATTTTGGATGCCGAATGGCCTTTACTCACCTTAATTAATTATTCGGCATGGAGGTGCCGAACTAGAGGTTCACTTACGGTACATCCCTTTGAATCTCATTCTGGTTGAACTTTCCTTCTCCTACAAATCCCTTTGCCACCCCTTCAACAACCTGCGTTTCTACAGCCTTCGCAATCTTTCGACCATCGCTGTCTTACGACCTGCACACAGTAAAACGGTGCACTCAGAAAAGACGACGTCTGTTCGAAGGAGTCGAAGTTCACTGTTGAGCTGCGCACTGCGAAGGCGCCAACTCAGGTCCGGATGGAGTGCAATGGGGGACATGTGGACGTGCCTCATCTCATAATTAGCGCACCAAATTAAGCCCATAACCACACGTCCCCACTCTCGGAAACAGACGTAGATATTCATGTACAGTATACTTGCTGGTGCACGCATCCGTGACTATTATGGGCTGGTTTAGCATATCCTTTTAATGGCCATTTGGAGCTTAAATTAAAAGTGAAGGAGTACAGAACAAGTTGCGGGTGGGGCGGGTTGGGGGGTTGGGGCGGGTCCCCGAATGACTACCATTTAAAACAATAACTCGTCCGATCTACTTTGATGCCCAGCATTGAGTGCTCTGCTGTGCATCGTCTCGCACCTAAGGAGGATACAAAAAAATCCCGAGCATAAAGAGAAACTTCTCGCCATGGCCAGCTAAGCTTACACTGCGACGAAGTGGAGGAGAAGGAACAATATCCTTGCAAACTATCCACCAGCAGTTGCTCTAATTTCTTTGCCAACGTTTGGTGGTAGTTTGTAGACATTGTGGCGATGTCCAGAAATTTCGTGTTTAGAGTTGTTGCAGTTTTGGCACATTTGCATAGTTGATATGCACAGTAGAACATGGTGAGGGTGATGAAGCTGGTCTGCCTTATTTTTTTCCAGTCTGTATGTCCATGTCTGGTCAAGGCTGGTGGATTTGCTTCATATCAATTGGTGCCCTAGACCCTTTCCTAGTGTGCATTGATTTTTCCTTTCATCACCAAGTAGTGTATTCTTCCCAATGTTCACAGCCTGGGAAATATACTCTCAGACCTGTAAAGGGCCTCATTTCCTTTCAGGGTAAACGCATATCTATACCTCACGTTCTAGTTTGTCGAGACACAGTTGTTAGGAAGAAAGAGTGTCCTTTAAGAGGCAGTAGTTACGCATAGTGATGAAACAAACAAATACTTTATTCTTGCTGGCCTAGTTCTAAGATAGAGTTCCTCTTTGATACCTACTAGACTTGGATTCTGCTTGGGTCAAGCATAGGTTTCGACGGTACTTATGAGGTAGGTTTTGAGAGGTGGAAGGTAGATAACGTCACCAACGGGGAGCTGGCATGATTACATGATCGCCAAACAACCGGTCCATGAAGAGTTGTTATCGTAGCCGTAGTTCATAGAAACCTCCATAGCAGCCAAGAATCTCAGAATTGTGGGCATGAGCTCTACTAGCCATGATCACCCAAGTTCTGGGGATTCATCACAAGATGTGGACGCCAGTAGCTCGTCTGCGCAACGTCTTCACCAGCCTAAGCCTAAGTACGATATCTTCGTGAACCACCGGGGACCTGACACAAAGCTCATCTTCGTCACCCACCTTCAGGAAGCGCTCAAGGATAAACACTACACGCCTTTCGTGGATAGATCCGTGCAGGAGGGGAGCCATGTCTTTGAGGAGATCGAGGCAGCCATCAAGGATACCTCGGTTCATGTGGCCATCTTTTCTCCGCGGTACGCAGAATCTACGTACTGCCTGGATGAGCTGGTGCTCATGCTGGAATGCAGAAAGAAGAATCCCAGCGCGGTGACCTTGGTGCCCATCTTCTACGAGGTGAAGCCTCAGGATCTTCGCCGGCCCGATCAAGATGGAAGCCTCTTCTTTGAAGCGTTTCGAGATAAAGCAAGCAGACATGATGCGGAGCGAATCTCAGGATGGAAGAAAGCCCTCCATGATGCCGCGGACGTGAAAGGATTTGAACTCATCAGTTTCAACGGGTATGTACTGATCATTTCGTACCTAAATTATACGAAACTTTGACATGGTCATGGCGTGAAAATCATATTGATTCCTGCGTGTCATACCTCATTAAAAGTCAAACTTCTAGGAAGGGGCAGAATTGTACACTCATAAAATGGAGAAAGTCTATCCTGCGACATGGGGTTTTTTGAATACATCTCGGAAGTTTGCATTTCTATGTATACATAGAGGTTTGAAGTGCCATTTCCGTTGTTTTATTGCCTAGATTAGGTGCTATTCGTCCACGAAACTAGACGGTTGAGTTAGTAACTGATGTGTTGTGCAGGGATACGAATGAGCTGAAAAAGGAGATCGTCCTTCGAGTGCTGCAGATAATTGCGCCACGCAACGGTCTGGACAGGAGGCAGCCAGTGCCACAGCCAAATGTGGGCGGCAAGAAGCTGCTGGAGACAGCACTTGAGCAGCTAGAGGAGATGGGGGACAACGTGGCGATTCTCGGCATTTGGGGCATGGGTGGGATAGGAAAGACGACTCTTGCGCAAGAGATTTACAACCATTACTTAGCAGGGCGTGGTTTCCAGGACCAGACCTTTCTGAAAATCGGCGAATCCGTGGACGTGAGCCACTTGCGGAAACAGGTGCTCCGGGAGCTTCTGAACACGGAGGAAAATAACTTGGTTGAGAAATACGTGGGCCTGTTTGGGAGCCTGGCCGGTATGAATGTGCTGGTTGTCATCGACGACATTTCCAAGGCGGATCATTTCAAGGAGCTTGTTCCGAATATTAAGAAGCTGGGAGCAGGGAGCCGGATCATATTGACTTCACGTCGGAGGGATACCCTGAATGCGGTGATGAGCGAAGCGCCTCGGTTTGCCACTCGTTTGCTTGAAATGAAGGTGCTGAATTCTGATGATTCCTTTGAGCTTCTCTGGTCCCATGCCTTCCAGAAGAACTTGGAGCTTCCAAAGCAAGCCGACGACATCTTCCGGCCCCTTGCAGCGAAGGTGGTTGAGAGTTGTTTTGGTCTTCCCTTGGCGTTGAAAGTCATTGGCCAGCATCTGTTCGGAAAGAAGGAGAATGTGTGGAGAGACGCAACCAAGTCGATGAGGGAGAGGCCGGACATCATCGATGTGCTGAGCATCAGCTACAATGGTCTGAACTCTCCCTCGGAGAAGATGATGTTCCTAGATGTGTCCTGTCAGATGATCGGTTTACTGGAAGAGGATGCCGTCGACATCTGGAAGTCTTGCGAACCTTGCAGGCCCGTCTCGGGGTGTAAGACGTCCAAAACGGTCCACGATTCCTTGCAAGCTCTGAAAGATAAGTCCCTTGTTGAAGTGGACAAAGACAGGAGATTGACAATGCATGATCTGCTCAAGGAGATGGGCCGCAAGAGGGACGCTGATGACACGCTGATCTGCAGGAAGAATGGCCAATTACCTTTCCACCTCTGGGAGCCTCTTGACGCCAAATATATCCTCGACAATGGCGAGGTAAATTTGTGCAATATTCTAAACGACGTTGCAGCAGTTTAGGAATTCAGTTTTTACTGGCCAGAATTTGGACTCTGTCGTACCCAATTCCTTTATATCTGTTTTTTCTATGTATGATATCATGATGAGCTGGACTTAGTCTACTGCAAGTCGAATGGTAAGTTTAGATTCGATAAAGAAATTTTGGTGCGCGTAATCAGTAATGTTTGATGTCTGCAATTGGTTGCAGGGGACAGAGGACATAAGAGGGCTGTCGTTGGTTGGGCTGAAAAGCAGCTACGATGCGAAGGCATTTAAAAAGATGTCTGAGATTCACTTGCTGCTTTTGGATGGAGCTTGCATCGAAGGCAACTTCTCAAAAATGTCCAAAAAGATTCGATGGCTGCGGTGGAGGTCCTCGCTTTTTACAAATCTGCCTCAGTTGGAGTTGCAGCATTTGGCAATCCTGGATCTCTCAAATAGTAGCAGCCTAAAACGACTATGGTCAGATGGTGGTACACAGGTAAACAGTCTCTATTTTATGCAAATGAGTAATCCATATAAACACTGAACAGTTCGGGTTCGTAGCTGTGTAGTCAATGAATATGTATATTCTGCAGCATGATTTCATAGAATTTAAGATTCTGGTCTGAGTTGTGAGACAATCATATTGAGCTCCTTATGTACGGAAGCGGGTTCTGAGGTTTTTTTAGGTAGCACCATATCAAATTTGCTTTCAAGGTGGCCCTTACAAGTCGTAATATTATTTTTGATGTGGTCACATCCATTTCAGGTGCCCAGGCAGCTGAGAGTCTTACTTCTCCAGAATTGCACAGCTTTGGAGGAGATCCCAGAGACGATCAAGTTTCTGACCATCCTGAGGACGCTGAACCTTCAGGGCTGCAAAAGCCTGAAGGAGTTACCAGGCTCCCTCGGCGAGCTACAGGGACTCGAAGATCTCAACTTGAATGAGTGTGAGAGTTTGGAGGGCCTTCCCGATGGCATGGTCAAGCTGTCAAACCTGAAGACATTCTCAATGAACGGATGCAGCAAGATAAAGCAACTCCCGGTGGACTTCGGAGAGCTGGGCAGATCTCTGGTCACCTTCTTCGCTCACGACGCCAACAGCCTCACCTGCCTGCCAGAATCGTTCTCCAGGTTGTCTTGTTTGGATGAGCTCCGGCTGTCCAACTGCCCCTCTTTTTCGGAGTTCCCGAAATCTGTCAAGGGCCTTGTCAAGGTGCGGGTGATCGCCGTGCATTCGACTGGGTTGACGCGCTTGCCCGACGATTTTGGAGAGCTATCATGCCTAGCTGAGCTCCACATCAGCCAGTGCAACTCGTTGCAGGGCCTCCCCGAGAGCTTTGGAAAGCTCGCACCAAGCCTAGTTGAGCTCCACATCAGCCACTGCAACTCGTTTCTGAGCCTCCCTGAGAGCGTTGGAAAGCTCGCCCTGCTCAAGGTCCTCAGCCTGGGGAAGTGCGAGAAGTTCAGGATGCTGTCATCCACCTTTGGACAGCTGCAAAGCCTTACCTACTTAAACCTCGAGGAATGTCCCATCGAGGACGGAGATCTGCCTGTCAACTTCGGAGGCTTGAAAAGACTCACCACTCTTCTCATGCAGAAGAACAAGATGACCACTTTACCGGACAGTTTCAGAGACTTGACAGCCCTGGCTACACTGAACATGCGAGAGAGCTCAAATCTGGTGGACGTCGACGCGTTGCCTGCTTTCATGGAAGAGCTGTTCCTTGCTGGCTGCCCCAAGATTGCGGGTGTCAACCTCGTGGACAAGCTTTCGAAGCTCAGAAAGCTTACCCTGATCAACTGCACAGGGCTGACCGACATACGAGGGCTGGAATCCACGGAAAATCTGAACCAGATCAACCTCAGTGGATGCACCAGTTTGTCGAAAATCTACGAGGATCTCCTCTCCAAACCAACGGTGAAAGAATGCTACATCAGTGGAAGCAAAGTGTGCCTCAAGTACAACAACAATTGGTCACAGGTAGTACGGTTTCAATGCCTATGGTCACAGTAACTCCCCATGCTTCGCAGGTTAGCTTACTTTTCATTGAAATTTATCTTTTTCCTTGAACCCTGCACAAGTAAATTATGGTGTAACTGTTGAACAAGGTTGGAGCGCCAAGTGCTCAAGTGGTCAGTTACTACGACCATGCGATCGGGTTTGTTGCAAACACGATGACGAGGAAGATTTGTTCGGTGCAAGATGCGAATCACCTTTGCGTGGAGGCTAGGATTTCGAGCACTTCTGTTGAAGCCGCGGTCATCACAGTGGTGGCGCATGACCAAGGGTTTTCAGATTATCCTCACTTGCACGGCGAATACAATGGCGACTGCAACATTGAGGCACGCATCATGCGATCCGAGGGGGAGGTGCCGGTGTTTTCCAGCCAATTACTGGCGTTACGACATGCAGATTGGCGGGATCAAGTGTACGTTTGCACCTTGCGAAAGTCTCACCCTTTCATCGAAAGGCTGAAAGAAGGAGACAGGATCTGTGTCTATGCTCGGAGCATATACAGAGGATGGAAAATCACGGTCATGAAAGGGGCCATCTGGGTTGGTTACGACAGGGGATCGCTAAGGTCAGATAATTTTGCTGAGGGCTTGTATCTGAAAGATGGACTCGCAAGCAGCACCCGACTTCCACGAGTCGTTCAAGCAGCTGTCCTCCCAGTGCGTGTGCAGTTCTCCCGACCAAGTAACGACGGCGGCCCTCCTCTCATTGCCCAACGGATGATGCGATCCGTTGCGCGTCCAACCGTGGGTATCGAGGATCCCAAAGCACTCTACTTCCGACATGTAAGTGCCAATTAATGAATTCCAGTGCCATAATTAATCAAAAGCATTACTGTTCCGCACTTCAAATTTTAACCGGAGCCTGAAAACACGTTACTTGTGTGCAGATGTACAGCCATTACGACCGAGCTTGTATTTTATGCGAAACACTCATCAGTTTCCAACGTGGTTGGCATTGCAACACATGTGATAACTTCGACATGTGTGAAACATGCTTCGCGAATTCTTTGGAGAACTCAGACGCACAGCTGCCTTTTCCGCATCAGTCGGACCATCCCCTGTCGGCTTTTGAGGCACCAGACCCACACGAGAATACACAATATATTCTGACGCCTTATGTGGACGGTGAAGATGAGAGCAATTGGGGTTATGTGGTGCACGAGTACCCAAATGTGCGATGGAGAGAAACTTTTGAATAACTCGTGAGTTGAGGAATACAAGGTTTTCGCAGAGGGGTGTGATTCTTGCTGCAAGTACACTGTAATTCACGTCGTCCTCACCAAGGAGACTGTTGTGGAGCCATAGCAGAAAATGTAGGTTACAATCCTCGTGTTGTGTCATTTACGAGCTCTAGAAAGATCTGTACAAATAGCGCATCAGCAATGTACAATAACTTTTGCTATGATACGATCCTATTGTGTGTTCATTGCCGAGTGTAGTTTGCCATAACTATTCTTGTGGAGCAATTCGTGATTCCCGCCGGCCTCAAGAAGAAATTCAAGTTCAGGTTGAATAACGTCTTACTCAACCACGAACAACAACACTTCGTAAATTTTCAAAACCTTTAGTCACCCACCTCAATCTTCTCATATTCAAACTTGGGCAGACGAACAGAGGCAGGAAGCCTTTAGAAAAATCTGGAACGAAAGTGCAATCACAAGAGATAAATGACAAAAAACATTTGTAGTAAGCCTCCCCATAACCAACAAAAACCCTTTGCCAACGCCTATAAAATTGGGGTATTTCCAACCCTCTTCCATCCCATTACAATGTAGGTTTGCTATTAGTCAAGACCCTTACTTTTGGTTGTTGGTTATGGGGGGTACCTACTACTGGCCACCCACTAAACATGGCTACACAGTTTGAAAATTCATAACTAATTCAGTTTTCATCAAAAAAATATGAAATCACTTGGGTTGGAATTGTAATTCTATTGGCTATCACTGGAAATTAATAGTACTATTATCTCCTCTCTAAATATATGCACATTCCTTTAACTTGTCGGTTTTAGGGGGGCTTATCTTTTATGCCCCATGTAGTTCCGTAATGAATATATTGATATAATTATTCATATAATGACATATTTAGATACTTATATTTTTAGAATAAATATTCATACTCATATATATTGATATAATTTTTTTTCACATATAGATGTTTATATATAATTTTTGAAATGTTCAAATGATTCGTAAAAAACATTTCATATTAGGATCATCTATAAAATCACTCATTGTTCCAATAAATACCCTCTCTTTATTTAAATATTACTATTTGATTACTTTTAATATCTACAAGAGATCAAAGACCTTGGATGTCTACCTTTATTAGGTACAGAAGAACTTAATGGTTTCTAAATTCAAAGTTATATATTGTTTTAGCATTTTTTTAAAAAGAAAAAGGAATTTGCAAGTTACTTTGTTCAAACTTACCTATGACTCTACCGTATGTAAAGGGCACCTTTGGCTTAAAATAATTCTAAAAAGGCATGCCAAATTATTTGGGAAATTTTTAAGTGAAAATGTCGAAATTGAAGAAAACATTAATATACAATATCTGCAGCTCTAGGGGACATCAATGGAGAATGGGGTTTGGAAAAGTCTTGACCTCATAAAGAATGTGCATGAGAAGTTTGGTCAACAACCTCATGGTCTAGGGTTCAACCCTTGTGGCCGTCATTAAAGGCTAAAGAGAGTCATATGTGGCTTTTGGCCGAAAATTGCTAAATTTTGTTTTTGAAAGCCGAATGGCTGTTTTCCACAATAATTAATTATTTGGCGTGTAAGTGCCGAATCTGCCCTTAACATACTGTATTATAAATGAGGTATCATTTCTTTCAAAACTTTTTTGTTAACTTTCATTAGAAAAGTATTAAGCAAAATTGTCAAATAGAGGAACTTACAAAATAAAAAATGGATGCAATTTTTGTCTAATATATATATTTTAAAAATTCCAAGATTAAATAGAATATGTTTGAATTTCAATAATAAACATTTCCATAAATTCATATAATCCAACTAAAATTTTTATTTAAAGAAATTTGTGTTACACTTCATTATATTTTTGGTAGGAACCGGAAGACAAAAAAATTTCACATACCAACTATCAATAAGGACTTTTTTTTTAAAACTAGTACCAAATTCAATTATATAAAAAAAATAAAAAAAAATACTAGTTGACATTATGATAAGTGATGAAATGAAATGAGTTGTATTCTAAGCATGAATTTTTTAATGGCTAATATTTAAATGGTCTTTATCAAATTTGAGCTTTAGACATTAATAGAGTTTACAACATTTATACGGTCTGAATATCAAGTCCGTCAATGGTTTCTTAAAAAATGCCTTTAATTATAATGATTGAAGAATTTATAGTGTCATATTTTATCTATATAAATAGCAATTTTTTCACCTACCTATTGCTTAGATATACCATTGAATGCAATTTTTTCGCTTACTTTCATTTAAATTCAAAATGTGAATGGAATTTTTTTTAGAAAAAGATGGTTTAATAAATATATCATAGGCAACTTTCATACAAAAAGTTGGATACATATGTACTAATTATGATTTCATAATTACATTATTAAATTTTGAACTTAAAATCCAACCTAAAAATTGCACTAAAAATATATATACATATTTATAAAATGTGCTTATACTTTGATACCATAGCATCATTTCCAAAAATAACTTAAATTATTACAATACTATTCATTTGGTCCATGTCCATGAAAGGCTCAACTAGTATTTCTAAAAAATCAATTTAAAGTGACTATAGTTAGTATTGATATAGTTAGTATTGACTATAAATTTAATGTTTTTACTGGCTTATCAAAGCTTTTTATTTTAACTACTAGAAAAAGAGCTTATAGCACTTTGCAATGTAGAAAAGTTGTCATTCACTTCCATCAAAAGGCAAGCAAAGAATCTATGTTTTTGGATGGAAAAATACAATTAAATCAATAAATTAGGGAGATTAGGTAGTATATATTGTTGAAGGTAGAAAGGTCTTTCTTGTGTGCTCAAAATACTACAACATTTTATAGATGAAATCAATGATTATTTGATTAAATTATGGCATAAAACTTGCTAAGATGTAGGTTATGAATTAATTTTATTGATTTACTTTATTTACTCAAATTAATTTATTATATTTAATTAAATTAATTTAAACCAAACAATGTTTTTAAAATAAAAATAATTTTAAACTAAGTGAATCCATCAACACATGGTACTTTAATACATCAAATATAATATTAAGGAAATAGAATCTTTCTATATGTTCAAAGGATAATATCATTTATTACATGGAATCAATCATTATCAATTAAGATTGCAAAGTGGAACCTTCTTCTTAGTTTACTTTTAAGTTTTTTTGCTTACTTTATTTATTGTAGATAAAAAATGACTTTGTAATTATTTGATGAAAGTTTAGATTAAAAAGCTAAAAAGTTGTAGTATAATCTTGTGTGTTATATCTACAATTTTTTTGTTGCATGTAAATCCAAAAATCCTTCTTTTTAATAATGCATAATCAAATTTTTATTTTTGTATTGTTTGTGTGATTGGCAAATTTATTTGTAGTTATTCATTACGTGACCTTGGTTGTTTTATTTATTTTAAATACCACAATCATCAATGTAAAGTACAAGGATGTAGCAACAATTATAATACTTGCACATAAAATAATAGTAGTGCATGTGTTTATTAACAAACTTATAAGGTAGGATCATATTTTATGTTCACACAAAATACTAATAGCACTATGTACATATGTTTGTTGACGAACTTACAAGGTAGGACCATGTTTTTGCAAAATATAAATTAATTTTCCGTTAAAAGAAAAAAAAAATCTATTTAAAAGTATAACATATGGAAAGAAAATTGTAAAAAGTTGCAAGGTTAGATTGTAAAGCAAAAAAGACAATGTCCTTGATCCATACTTATATTTCCAACGTAGACATGCAACAACAACTCCTATTTTAAGGGACTATGATGTAATTAAATATGTTAAACAAATTTCTATAAACATTTTCTTTTGAGATTGAATAAAATTAATTAATTAATATTAAGTATATTTTTGGCAATTAATAGAGCTACATCACAATATTTAAATAATTTTTAGCTCCACCGATTTTAATTTGCCCTATATTTTATCTCTTGTAATTTTTAAATTCTTGATCAATAACTTTCAAAGGCCAAATGGATAAGTCTACTGAGCTAAATATTCAAATTTCTGTTCTAAAATGTAATAAAAGAAAAATAAAATAAATTAGTATAAGCTATGTGAAAAAAATTGAACAATATTTTTATTGATGTGAAGAAATTATGGCCATTTGGTAATTGCCTAATCTCTTTTATCTAGCAAAACTGAATCATTAGAAGACCATGATAAATATATTTATGATGTTTACACGCTTCTACAATGTTGTTTTAGTATCAATACAACTTATTCACCAAATATTTTTTCCACTAATAACAATAGGATCTTGTTAAATATCAATAGAAAAAGAAAATAAATTATTTATAAATATTTTCATCTTGAAAAAAAATTGGAATATTATAGCATGTAAGGTAGATAAAATAATTTTATGCATCTTAATTTTTATAGGATTTGCACACTTTGTTTCCTTGATGAATTTATATTTTTGCACTAGTATGCAAAATTGCAACTCTTCACTATTACAATTTATATGAAATAAGGTATAAGCAAAAAGTTTGGAAAAGAAAAAGAAAAAGCAATGGACTTTAAGCGGTCATGTTGTGAGTTGTAATTGAGAAAATTACAATAAGTTATGTGTTCAAATATAGAACATTAATTACCAACCATACCTACCTGGTCCAAAATGCAATCGTGGAGGAGCAAACTAAAAAAAAAAGAGAAGAGAGACAAGGGCCTTAATAGAAATCAAATCACCTCTTCTTCAAATCACCTCTTCTTCAAATCACCTCTTCTTCAAATCACCTCTTCTTCTTTAGCCAAAGACAATCTACATTAGATATAAAACCATGGGAACAATTCACTTTTGTCCTAGATTTGCCACCATTACAAAGGAGAACGTTTCCCAGCTAATGAATGTTATGAAAAGTACTCTCAATACCATATGCATTAAATTGAGACATTTAAGAGTCTCAAATGAGTGACTTTGAACTCGACAGTAGTAGGGGTAGAATTCTCAAACTTGATTTTGTTAAACTGGATCAATGTTTGTGCTGTTCCAGGCGCACCTGACGGAGGGTTTTGGACAACTGCAGACACACTGGTCGGGATAAAGTTGCTGGCTAACATTTTGCAGCCTTTTCGAACCCGGCTTGCCATCACTTGCCATTCAGAACATTACATTAGTCAATCGCCAGACAGACCAGTGAAGAAGATGCCACAAGAAAATTTCTGTGAGCTTTCATTATTGCAAGCCTCAACGCTACATAAATGACGGCTCCTTGGAGGCAGAATCACACAGAAATGACTCTTGTGACAAATTCATGTAATTTCTAGAACTTGTGGCTACTGCAGCACGGCCAGAAGAAACGCAAGACCATCGATGTCAGTGCTCTTCATCGCGCACTCATTCCCAGACACCGTCGCGCACTCGGTTGTCGGCCACGCCTCTGAATGTTGAGACGGAGGCGGCTGAGTCTGGGCCGTATTATCGTAGCTGTGGATCGCGGAGGCGTAGATGGTCGGAAACGTAACCTGCGGGCCTGCGGCTCCAGCGAGCACGTTCGCGTTTTCCGCTCGTTTGAGGCACTCACGGTAGAACGGGTCCTCCTGGCCCACATGCAAGTGCATGTCCTTGGAGGGCCGCCAGAAGCTCTGCTGCACGGTGTTGGATACGGGTCCGAAGCCCAGCTTGTCCCCACAACCCGGGTAGATGCACAGAACGCGACGGTACAAAGTGGGCGTCCTGGCGGCGCCAGTGGTGGTCGTCGCCGCGGCCTCGAGCATGGCGGACTGCGCGCCTTGCGACCACCCCATCAGCGCGATCTTGTTCCTGTTGATCTCAGGGAGCGCGGCGAGGTAATCGAACGCGGCCAGGAGGTCCAGAACGCGCTCCGTGTACGAGTCCACCGTGCCGTTGTAAGGAACCACCCCGTTGCACTGGTTCTGGAACTGGACGGAATCTGCAGAGGCGTACTGCGGGAGCGACCTCCGCGGAGTGTAGCTGTCGACTGCCAGGGCGATGATTCCCGTCTGGGCGAACTTGATGCCCCACTTCTCGATGTTGGTCTGCAAGTTGGGCGCGTTCGGTAGCGCGAAGTGGTAGGCCGAGTTCACCGCGTTGACGATCTTGTCGGACCACATTCCCGAGCAGCCGTGAAGCATCACCACGGCGGACGTGGAGGCGGGCGGAAACGGCCTGGTGCCTGCCGGGTAATAGATCACTCCCGAGAGGGAGATCGCGGGAGTGACAGTCCGCAGGTTGGAGCTTGCGTGAGCCGGGAACGTGATCTTCTCTGCTGTGATTTGCGCCCTCGCGCAGTGCAGATGCAGGAGCAAGAGAAACGCCAACGTCAGAGTCGTCGCCATAGTGCAACGCTCAGTGAACGCTGCGAGTTTCCTGATGCTAAGGCAGATAGAAGCGGCCAAATGCGAAATGCAGGTCAAGTGGAAACTGTCTAGGGTCGTAAACCGAGGAGCTTAGAAAGTCCGAAGGAACTACCATCTTTATACCTTGAAGCACTTGCCGATGAAGGTCAACTGAGTGATCAGATCTCTACGACTTGTCAATTTAGACTCCTACACAAGCTAGCGACAGTTCGAGCACGAGAGTTCCTCTCATTAATGCGCTGACAGTGCAGGTCAAGATTAGAATTAGGTTAGGAAATTCTTGATAACAGCGGAACACGAGGGGAACATGGTTGTCGGAATGTTTTTACAAACTTCAGACACAAGTTGCTTCACACAGGCAGCCTTCACGGGTTATTACAAGGTTGTTTTTCTTGTTTTTACAATCTTGTTTTTCTTGGACGCCTCAGCAGAAACCGGGTATTGGATCAGTATCACCTGAGTATTGCACGCATATCAGTCACGAAGTGGACATTGTAAACTGCCGCTGATTGCTGATGCGCTCAACGGCGGGCTCTGTTGTCGGTATTCGAGTTTTGAGGCACTGTATCTGCACGGTTGGTACAGTACTGTACTATATTGGTACAATATTGAGATGAGGAGTACGTGGAGATTTGCCAACTTTAGTCTTTGCAGACTTCACACGGCATAATTTTGAGAACTCCGGTCTCTTTTCAAACTTGGCCTGCAAGGATTAAGTGTCTGATTTTAGAGTTTTCCTGAAAGTGCACCCGAAGCCAGTAGGAATATGGTGCAAAACTTTTTTATGCACGAGAATAGACGTCCAAAAATCTTATGCTCCCTTTTTCTGCACCAATGAGATGCACAACAATCAATGCTCTTGGATCCTACCCCATGCAAGCTAGGGCTCCCCCATAGTGCCCCAAGTTTCCTAAAGGTTGACAGGTGGTTCCCCACATCTTTTCCAAGCCAAGTCACCATGTGCATGTGGTCCCAGTTACTCGATTTGACAGGAAACCCCCCACGCTCAGACTTACCAGGTGGGGGAGGAGGTGGTGGGGCCAAAACTTGGCTCCTATTTTGTTTTTGGATGGGGCCCTAAATTTAGCCAAGGAGGACCTACAAACTGAATTGGGGCCGTAGGCCCCAATTTCGTAAAAAAGAAAGCCAAAAAAAGCCTCTAACCCCCCTAAAATGGGAGGGCCAGAAAAATGAGCCCATGCAATTTAGACGGGGCCCCACCTCGGGTAAGCCCGAGCTTGGGGGGTTTCCTGTCCGCGCCCCAGTTACTAACATAAGACCCTAAGATTCGTGGTGAAAGGTCCTTTACTTTCAGGAAAACTCTTTTGCTTACATAAAACGTAATTTCTATATCCTTCTGTTTGAAATTTCTATTTCCTTCGATTCAATCATTAGACATCCATGTCCTGTCTACTTAACATTTATCTCTAATGATTGAATCGAAGGTTGATTTTATCAGTTTCACACCAATAGATAGATAGTAGAGTTTTCCTGAAAGTGCTTCCTAAAGGGGCAAGTCAGGAGGAATATGGTGCCAGACAATATGAGATGTTTAAACGGAAAAAAAAGAGCATGAGGAAATTTCATATCGCCTTTTTTTGCACCAATGAAATGCTTTGCAATTAATGTTTTTGAGCCCTACCCCCATGCAAGCTAAAGCTCCCCCATAGTACCCTGAGTTCTCAAAGGGTTGACCAATAGTTCCCCCAAGCCAAGACACCATGTGCATGTGGTCCCAGTTACTAACATAAGACCTTAAGATTCAGGGTACCTATCCAGTGTATTTTGGTGACTTTCCAAAAAACTCTAGTGTATTTGCAATATTTCCTGTTAATTTCAGTTTTTTAGATTTTAATTTGTTTGTTTCTTTTTATTTTTATTTTTTTGAAACTAAACTTTCACGTTCAATTTGAAACTGGATCCAAACGTGTTTAGGGCGTTCTTTTTGACGCGAAAGTGGGTGCCCATGCCAAATTCGTGGTGATTCAAAATCTTGGGGGTGAAATGTCATAAGAATGCACATGTCATAGAAGATTGAAACAAAATAACGAGATCTAGAATAGTTGAGAAGGTACACATACAAAGATTTTTCGAGTAATATAGACATTCTTGATTCAGTTGATATGAATTTGTATTAGAATTCATGTTATAATATTTTTGACAAGGCTGTTAAAACATGATCAGCCATTAATAATCCAAAGATCTCGTATTTATGCATATTTGAATTTTTATTAATTAAAAATTATACCATAGGCTATTGAACAGATTTGAAATTGAATTTATTGCAAATCCATTTCTTCAGATGAAACCGTAAAGTTTCTAGCAACATTACTAGCATAAGGTACTACATCTAGATATTGAGTAATTTGCAGGGTGATAGGCTTTGGACTCCACTGTAAGCCCAAAGAGACTGCTCTCTAGTTCTCCAAAAATGTTGTTGATGATTTCTGACAGTTGTTCAACCCTTGCCCTAAATGTGAACTGCCCTCCATTATTTTGAAACATCTTTCCAAAATACTCAAAAAAATATTTTGAAACAAGCCATTCAAACTATGTTTACTTAGAACTTATACTCGATGCTCAGGATTTAGGTGCACTACTATGAACCCTGTCGTTTTTCATTTTCTATTTTGAGGATTTATTGAGCGGGGAGTCACTTAGGTAACAAAGACAAAAAAGTAAACGCTTTTCCAATTTTCATTGAGTGAAGAGAGACATTTAGTGAGTGAAGAGCGACACTTTTATTTTGATTTTTGAATGAAAATCGACAAGGTTCCTTGTAGTGGTGCTTAATGGTCATGAAATCTATCACAAACTTGAGGAGGATTACCTTTCAGCAAGCGCATTTACCTTGCTACTCGATCTCTTCCCAACTCTTCCCAACTCGACTACCCTGTCCCTGCAAAGGTGAAGAGTGATTATCGAAAACGCTCTGGAATCATAGCGACATAAAGCTGAAAATTCTCCACATACAATAGAGCTGATACATGTCTTAAACCAAAACACACACACAATGTCCGAGTAAGAGAACCAGATTCTATTATTCACGATTATCATAACATACTTCAACTATGGAGATCCGTCGTGCAATGCTAGATAACCTCACATGAACTTACAACTATTTAGAGAACCAACACGTCAAAAGAGTTCTGTCTACTACCATAAATCACACAGTACTTTAATTAAATAAATGGACTGAGGCTTGAGCCAAATAGTTTCTTTGGATGATTAGCTGCATCAATGACTATCTATTGAAACGAGACAGGCGAGCCTGTCTGAGCTCTTCTCTGGACAACGGAGGTGAGGATCTGCCCCTCGTACTGGGCACTGGTGGGGCTGAAGGGGGCAAATCGTCTACATCAGGCCTCACAACTTCCCTTGTGCCACACATTTCCCAATCCTCCACAGAGGTGCCATTATCATAAGTACAGCTCTGGCAACGCCACACCTCAGATGCTCGATTTCTTACAGAATTTGACGCCCGTCTGGATCCAACAGTTCCACGTCCAAATGTGCGACTCCTTGACCTACACAAGAAGCCGCCAACGCGCGTCATAGGCCATGACAACACTTCAAAAACCCTTGGCACCAAAGACGGGGCCCCAGAAAAAGCTTTCATGTAGATCATCCCGGCCATAACGCCACATAGGTGACCGAGGAAGGAGGTTCCCGGGACAAACAGCTGGATGAGCAGAAGCTCCACCCAAGCAGCGTAGCGAGAGGGCACAAGAAGCCCGTATACATTTGTGTGGCTAGGAGCGTTGTGGTTCAACACCACCTTCAACGCAAACTAGACACCTGAGAATCCCACTGATCATTCAGAGTAGAACAAGGTCCGAGACTCAGTGTAAAATGCGAGGAGCGAGGAGGCGGCAACTACGAGGCCTTGCGAGAGACTGAGCAGCACAGCCACCGTTGTAGCAAACTTCTGGCTTCCCATGGTGTCCTCCGATTGGACGCCTTTCCACAGCAAAGACACCATGTTATAGATGAGGTGAGTCTCGTCAGTATGAAATAACGCGGACAACAACAGCCGCTTCAAGTCCCGGTTCAGCATTTAATGTAGTTATTTGTAAAGAGAGGCAAAGATACCGAGAGTTTCGACCTCGTTTGTAATTGAAATTAGACCTACATAGCTCTCAATTAATCTATGATCAGCTCAGAGAGGTAAAAATGCGGCTAAGATTGATGGTGAACACAAGATTGACAGCACACAAGCACAAAGATCATGTACATGCTCCAAAGCTCCTAAAACCTGGTGTAGGCTTAAGTGCTGAGAAAACACCACTGCCAAAAAGAAGAGCATCTCAGGACACTAAGATAATCAGGAAACTCTAAAATCTTTGAGTCTTGTCCGTTTCATTTCAGGACTCCGCAAAAACTGAAAAAAAAACTCTTCTTTAAATCTTCAAAACCACACGAACTCTACTATTCTGCTGCTACCTAAAAGTGACACCTCAATTATCCAGAAAATATACTCGGTGATCGAGCCTGCACATGGTCCCCAGGGCAAGCAGGGCCGCATGTCAAAGAAAATGTTAAAAAAACAAGACGCTTCTTCCAATCACTAAAAACGAACTCATTTAAAACATGGTCATATATATATATATATATTATTTATATATATATATGAATCTCTACACATCACTACCACAAACTTCATGATAGTAATGCGCCAAGGGAAAGACATTGCAGATTTACTACAAAAGTGGCAGAAGTTGGCGGAAAGGTGGTGCCATGAGCCCCATCTTCGCCGTCCGTGCTGGCATCCTTGCAGGATCGCATGGTGTGCTGTCAAGACTTGTCACCGAGCCTTCAGAATTCACCGACTCGCTGGGGCTGGAAACTCTTTTACTGCCCGAGATTTGGCCCACTTTCCCTCCCTTGACTTTCAAGGTCAAGTCCAGTTCGAGTTGGTTTAGGCATCAGATGCTCTTGCGTTTTCTCCCGTGTTCCTGCAGAATTGACAGCAGAAAATTCCACTCTAGCCCTGACCCTTCGGGCAGATGGACAAACCACAGGCGTTCCATAAAAGGTCGAGAAAGCCTGGTTCTCTTGGTTTGCACATGCTGCGTCTAAGAGGCATGAGCACATCACTGAGCATTTGATTAGCATTTTGTGTCTGAACAGATTCTTCATTCCACGCCCCGAAAACCGGATTCACTGTTCGCCCACAGGCTTCGTATAGCAGTGACTGGAACAGCGCTGTCAACACAAAACCAGAACACAGAAGATTCAGCCACTGACAGTATAACGATAAACGTACTTATTTGAACTTGAGTTGGCGACAGGTATGTCCAGTAATGGCCTACAACAATCGTCCAGACAGCATACTTCGACTCTCCTGAAATATATATAGTAGTGAGACTGTTTTCCTCCAAAACAATTTCAACTGTACCAAACTCAAGGCCGCTCACATAAACATGAGAGATACGGTGGACACTAACCTTGGCGCTGTGTTTTAGGCACTGAAGCCCATGAGTCCAGCACGACCAAAGAACTTGGCCACAAATTCAGTGGCATGTCCTTGGGCATCGGAACTTTCGATTCATTGTAGGCATGGACGGAGTGTGCAAGCGTCGCTGCAGCCTTTGCGCAAAACCCGACAACCATTGGAACTCATCTTTTCCTACACGACCCGGATCTGAACTTGCTCCGACCTCCGTCCCTCCTCTTGCTTCCTTGGTCCTCAGAAAGAGTTACTCACGTATGCTTTGATTATGTTACTAGGGGATTTGTGAGGCTACTACTACACCACGCGATACCCAGTCTCTTCCCTGAGTACATCCAAAGGCGAACACCCAACATGTTACGCGCGAACAGTGCATTCGATGCATTAAACTAAAGGAAATGGTCTTAACCACCAAGAAAAACGGCAACACTTGTCAAGATGCAGGCATGTGAAGGAGGACAATGAAAGACTTCAAGTAATCAATGAGTATGTAACTCTTTGAACCGATTGGTTGGTAGAAATTACAGCGGCACATGTTCATGTGACAGTTTCCCAATATGTGCTAGTCATATTCGTTCACAGTCGATCACACGGAGTCATTGTCCTCTAAATTCGGTACAATGGTCAGATCAGTTCGAAATCAGTACTGGGAGTAACTCGATGAACGCTCTTGAACACTACAGGTGGACGCATCGAAAGAATCTGAATCATCATATTCGTGAAGCATGCTCAGTCAATGCTTACCAAAACTTCACTCAAGACATCCTACCCAAAATCAACTCTGGCTCCCGCTCCACAGAGCATGCGGAGAGAATTCCCGAGCGCATTCCACTCTACGAACTGATGAAACTGTACGTCTACGCTCTCTCCACAAGAACATCTGTAAAACGAAATGCCTTCGCTGATAAGCTCAGCTTCGACGTTAGTTGTATCACGGGTCTAAAACTAGTCCCCTAACTAAGAAATTGACCTACATCGCATTTGTCATTAAAGCACTACTAGTGAACTATAACTTGTTTCAAATTTCCGAAGGAAGCGTCACAAACGAACAAGTTAACCCAGAATATGCATCACATCACCGTGATCGCTAGCGGCAAAGCTAAGGAGCTCGAGAATCGAAAGCTCAGATCCTTTGCAAACTTAACTGTAACTTTAAAGAGCGCAACGATCTGCTAGAGTAGCTACTGTGCTTGATTCCTTCTCTCAACGGCTCGTAGACTATGTGCGTGTCCTATGTGACGACTAATAGAGCTAGCTGCAGTTCTAAACAGACACCTTACTGTCATAGGCCACAACTCGCCGGTGCATGACATGAATTCTAGCCATTGATCGTGTCCAAACACGGGTCACAGGAGAGTTCCACAACACTGGCAATGTCCAGAGAAGAGTATCCCATACCTTCTGTCCCTGTATCGAGAGCGTCTTGGCTGGCTGGCGAGGCCACCGCGTTTGGTGTACAGACCCATACCCATGATGTTGCTGAACGACGGGGACTATTTACTAGGATCCGACACACTCATTCGCAACTCGGGATGGCCTCCCAGGATCACCCTGATCCCTCCTCGAAAGCACGCAACTCCAACACTTCACCCAAACTCCACTGCACGAACTTCACTCCTCCTTGTCGCCTTGCACCTCCACTCCAATCAACATTCCCAACGCTGTCCCTTCCAATCCTAACTCCGCCTCTCCAATTCCAAAAGAAGGTCCCGAAACCTTCACCTCCTCACTAAAAGCGTGTCACCACCGCCAGCGCGCACTAAAGCCGCTAAGTGCCGGACCAAAGCTCCAAACACAGATTGCACGATTGCGGCAAACCGTCGGACAGCTCCTCCTCCCGACGTCAAATCGGCCGGCAACAAGAGCGATGGTTGAAGACGATGTGACCTCGGTCGAGCGCTCGATTCACTGCTCACAATAACTGCTTCCACGCTTCAACGCTGCGTCTCTCTTCTTCTACTACAAACCTTCTTCGGCGTCTGCCGTCGTCTCTCTCATCGACATGACAACATCGCCCCATGGCCCGCCATCTAAATTTCATAGTATCTTATATATTATACGTTTAAGAACATAATGACGTCAGAAGTAATATTCAATTCATAATGGATTACTACATATCAACCTACGAAATAAATGATCGGTTGCCTGCTCCATGGCCTCCTTCACCGACGAAATGCTCGTTTCGCCGCCATTGACGCCGCTCTCTGCCGTTACGCCGGAAAGCTGCAACTCGCCTCCCACTATCGGACCTGCAATGTCGTCGCAGCTGAAGTCGAGCAGGTCGTCAATGTGGAACACCTCCGGCAGCGAAGGCTTGTCCACCTCCAGCAGCCCGTAAGGCGCGTACGAGCTCGACAGAAAATACGACGGAACCATTTTCGAAACGCCGATCGCTCTCTACAACCTCTCCTCTCCTCCACCACGCAAAGAAGCTCAATCCGCTGTACTGACCGCCTCTCTTAAACTCAGATAGTCGCCATTGTATAATTTCTCGTTGTTCTCCCTTCTCTTCTACTCTAACTACAAATAAAAAAACTCAGAAATCAACGCTCCTCCCCAACACCTTCCACAAACGCTACAATTCCACACCGGTTGATTTATTTTTATTTCTTTTCGACGAGTTACAGAGAACATGAGCTATTCAAGAAGCGTCACACACCACGCTACGCTCAAAGGAGACCTCCTGCTTCACGCTCTGGTGCGTTACTGTACAGTACCCGGAAGAAATGTTACGGGATTTCCAGTAATTTTCCGAAAACATGTACTAAAGAGCTACTTTAGTAAGCTCATACGAACTCAAAAATTCATGGAATTTTATACCAAAAAATTGCAATTGAAAGCTTTTGGACTCTATTTCAGTATTAAAATTTTCTTACATAGAAAAAATCCAAAATCAACACACAATTTGCTTTCTCCTATGTAGTGTTCAAAATCTAGTACTACCACCTTTTGTACTAATTACTTCCTTCATACGTGCAGGCATGGTAGCAATAAGGGTTTGCAAAATGTGTGAAGGTATCTCTTCCCATACTCTATGAAGAGATTCCACCATTTCTTCTTTGTTGTGTGGCCGGGATGTACTCTGAACTCTGTCTTTCACTATCTTCCATAAGTTCTCTATTGGGTTTAGATCTGGAGAGTTGGCTGGCCATTTCAACTTCTTTATGCCATGAGCTTCTCTCCACAACTCTGGCAACTTGTTGCGGTGAACGAGAGCGCCATCCTCCATAAGTATAATGTCTTCTCGATGATCATGGAGAAAATAAAACCGACTTAAAGTGCCTTCGTAAATAAGATCAACAAAATCACTTGCACTTCTACTTTGTGGAGGTATGATTACTAAAGGAGACTTATCAAAGCCACTAAAAGCACCCCAAACCATCACTGAAGTACTTCCAGACTTAAAAATAGGTGCTAGACATTTAGATGAATATCTCTCATATGCCTTTCGCCACACTCTAATTTGTCTAAAATTCTTTTCAATTTCAAAAGATGATTCATCGGTCCAAATAACCTTCTTCCAATCCTCCTCAGTGCAGTTTTAATACTTTTTAGCAAATTCTAGCCTGTTTGCTTTGTGCTTCTCATTGAGAAAAGGTTTTTTTTCGTGCAACACCGTTTCTATAACCAAGGGTTTTCAAAGCGTTCTTTACAATACGAGTACTAACATGTGCAATACTTGCCATCTGATTTGTAATCTCTGTGAGTGATGAACGACGATCATTATTAAAGAGGCGTTCTAAGTGTCTCTTTCTGCGTTGTGTAAACTTTCGAGGCCTACCCGGTGACTCTGGTGACACTACAGTTCCCCGTTTCTTAAAACTTCCTAAAAACCGTAAACAGTGGCACATGGCATCTCTAACTCTCTTGCTATCTGCGCACCTCTCATTCCACCTTTATGCATTCCAACCACTTCTCCTTTCTCAGAATGTGTCAACGCTCTAGTCTTCATCTTTTGCAACAGATTATGCCACTCAACCTACCCGCAACACTAAACAGACTTGTTTCAACAAAAATAATACACCTCACGCTAAACCAAGTCACAAATTCACATACAATCATGTCAAAAGTTACCCCCACAACTTAAAATGCAATCACAACACAATATCACATACATATTTTCTTAAAAAACAATGGTCCAAAACATTGTCATGCCGCAATGAGGCCCAATGCAAGCCGGTGCATGAAAAACGTGTGGACACAGTTTGGATAGGGCAATGGAAAACTATAACTTTACATGGGTTTTTTAGATAATTATCCACATACAAGTTACTTTTCACAACATTACTTGTATTCCTACAAATAGGTGAAAACCCCAAGGCAATTGCTCACAAATTGAACTCCTAGTGGTCACTTGAAGTTCACTATATGTAATCTAGTATAATTGGAGTTAAGTAAAAATCCCGTAACATTTCTTCCGGGTACTGTAGTTCATAGAGAATCCTTGTCCAATACCTGTACAGTAAACACATCCATAAGGTAGGGGTTGATCTCGATCCCACATTCTTTGCATCGCCTCTAGTGTTCAACAACGCCCACTTTGTACTTAAGGGCTCTGCCTCCTTGCAATAAAACATCTTCTTTCTATTGCACATATCTATCATGGTATCAGAGCGCAAGTTCTAGCTCTCACAACCTAGTGTATAAGTAGATCTACATATGTAGTGCTCAGCTAGTATGGCACACTCTAAGGTGGGCAGCGAGATAGATGCCGAGTCATCAGGGCCAGGCACCAATACCTCATCACATATCACTCCTAGGAGAGACTTAGAAATCACGATTCTAGAAACCAGTAGGTTTGATGGACCGGGTAACTATCAAGTGTGGGCATTTAGGCTAAAGCGCATACTAGAACGAAATAGAGTGTGGATCTACCGCAATGAATCTACATCTAGGAACGCAACTGCAGCAAAGAAAGAAGGGAGAAGAATTGCTCTCACGGACTCTGTCAAAGACTCCGTTGTACCTCTTGTATGCAAATTCGAAGATCCCTATCTCATGTGGACAGCGCTACAGAATTGCTATCAATCCAAGTATGGATCACACAGGCTTATGCTCCTACAAAAGCTAATATCACTACGCAAGGAAGAAGGCACAAGCATGGAACAATATGTCACCGTAGTCAAGGACATTATGGATGAACTCAAGGGCATGGAGGTAGAAATCCCTGAAGACCTATGCACCTTGCTACTGCTAAATTCTCTATCGTCCGAATACAAGTTGTTTTGCAAGACAGAGACAAAGAGGGACACTTTATCATCCTTCTTGGAGATAGAAGCACGACTGCTAGACGGAGAACTAGAGCTGAAAATGGACACAAACAAATAGTCCAAAGACGCCGAAGCACTTATTATAAGAAAGAGAGAGGCGCGCAGCTGGCGACACGATCACGACGGAGAAACGCGGCACCAAGGCCAACGAAAAGACGGCCGGCGCAGCACTGGCGGCAGCTGGAGCAACACCGCCTATGGACGAACAGACCACCGCTGCAGCACAGGCGGAGCAAGCGCAGGCAGGCGAGGCGACGAGCAGCGCAACCCTAGGCGTGCCCACAACGAGCCCCAAGATTGTATGGGAGACCATGCAACTAGTGACTCCTCATTGGAGGAGGATATATGCGACTATTGTGGAAAGCCCGGACACTATGCCCAGAATTATGAACTTAAACGGGCGATTGAGCGTGTCAAAATCCTAGAAGGTAGGCTGAAACAGCAAAAGCCTCGCTATAAAGTACAAGCTCACGCCGTTTCCAAAGGTAAACACACCAAACGTTGATCCTACTAGCTACCAATCTCTCATCGGTAAACTTTTATTTCTCACCACTACACGTCCTGATATCACTTATGTTGTCAACCTCCTTTTGAGGTACAATTCTGCACCCCAAACCGCACATTTCCAAGCAGCAAAGCAAATATTGAGGTATCTACGTGGGACAACCTCTCAGGGTCTATCTATCCCCGGTCCGACACCTTCTTTCTCATTGGATAAAGTGACGCTGGCTGGAGGAGAGATTTAGACCAACGCAAATCAACTGGAGCGTATATCTTTACAATCAACAACATTCCGGTTACTTGGAACACAAAAAAACAGACTTGTATGCACTATCATCCACAAAATCTGAGTATCAGTCTCTAGTCGAGGCTACCAAAGAAGCAAGATGGATTCATATTCTTCTACAAGAGTTGAAATTTGACAAAAAAGAGCCCTTTCATATCATGTGTGATAATTAAAGCGCGATCAAAATTTCCGACAACCCGCAATTCCACTCTAAAATCAAACATTTTGAGATTCATCTCAATTTTGTTTAAGACATGGTTGAAAAAGGTCTAGTTAACATTGTTTTCACTTCCACCGACCGCCAACCGGCCAACATGTAAACCAAAGCTTTAAGACGCATCAAATTCAACTCATGCAAGCAAATTCTGAATTTCTTTCCGGAAAATATTCCTGTCCATTGAATTGCCGCTTCACAACAATTTGTATTGTATCTTCCTACGAATTCAGGGAGGGTGTTGTTCATAGAGAATCCTTATCCAATACTTGTACAATAAACACATCCAGTAGGTTAGGGTTTGATCTCGATTCCACATTCTTTGCATCGCCTCCGCTATTCTACAGTGCCCACTTTGTATTTAAGGGCTTTGCCTCCTTGCAATAAAACGAATTAACTTAGGCGCGTCACAGAGACACACGGAAACAGTTCCAAACACATAGACACACACAAACTCTCTCCCAACAAGAGGCGGAGTTCCCTACAACTCCTAAAGGCGGGGTCCGAAATTTCTTTTTGTCTCCATGGCAGAAACTTCTTTCGGAAAATATTTCCCGAGGAGACGGAAAGGTTTTTCTTTGTGGCGGGGCTAAAGACGAGATACCAGCCCAGCGCAAACTGACCCCCTTGTTCCCCCTCGTGGAATGAAGGGGGTAGTTGCCTATGGGATGAATCATCCCTCCGAGCCAGCCAGGTGGTGAAACCTCAACCGGCTGGCACACAAACCATCTCCCCTCCCGGCATGTGCCCTAGCTCGTGCACTCCTCTCACCCATTGTGACACATTTCTCTACAAAATACCCGTGATGGATATTGCCGCGACACATTTCTCTACGAATTACCCGTTACGGGTATTGCCACAATATATTTCTCTACAAAATACACGTTATGGGTATTGCCGCGACACATTTCTCTACGAATTACCCGTTACGGGTATTGCCGCAATACATTTCTCTACAAAATATCCGTTTCGGAAATTGCCTCCTATGAAGCTTGTGTATGTAGAAGCACGTGAAGGGTTCGTTAATATGCCTCTCCAAGTGTTCTCAAGTGCTATCCTCTGTGTCCATGTGACACTAATATTGAATATATGATTTCTTTCATGGTTTCTATTCTACATAGATTGATCCTTGAAGCTCATCTTTGTGCCTAGGTGTGTTGTCATTGAGAACTAGGGTTTGAGTTTTGTCGTAGTCTAGAAGTTCGTAATTCTCAAAGTTAACTGAAATTAACCTTAAGTGAACCCACCTGACCAGATCGTTTCCAAGGATTTTTATCATGCATCAAACTCTTTAAATCTTAACAACACTTCACATTTAATATCTCAGCACATCCCA
The DNA here is from genome assembly GCA_963971425.1 of Bryoerythrophyllum caledonicum. Lineage (NCBI taxonomy): Eukaryota > Viridiplantae > Streptophyta > Bryopsida > Pottiales > Pottiaceae > Bryoerythrophyllum > Bryoerythrophyllum caledonicum. The sequence goes on along the minus strand of OZ020521.1, from coordinate 9,944,647 downwards.
GAGGATGGCTTCCCCGGTACCTTAGTAACGGGTAACAAGTAACCATAACTGTTTTAGTTAAACTCTGTTGAGCGTCAGAATAGTTTTCCGGTAAGTTTTTTCAGTGCCCAAAAAGTCATTGCCCTCCGTTCTTGCAGTCCACAGGCCTCAATATCCACAATCTAATCCTACACCTTGAAAGAGTTAAAAAGGTCACAGCCGGTTTACGGGTCTTCACAATCTACCGGGCACGCAAGCCCGGTTCCAACTACAACCACACCCAATGAATCAAACCAAGAAGATACAAGACTTACAACAAGTTAGTACTAAGCAAATTATATAAGCAAGACAATCTTCCACAAAGATTGTTGGTAGAAACCCCGGAATTCTCCGGACTCAAGCTTAGCCAGGATCTCTCCCGGTGTACTAAGAGGGGGAAAATCACCCCTCCTCCCCACCAATCCAAACACTTCCCACTTAAGGGAGGCTATCATAAATAGTTGTGGGCTTCCCGGATCCCATCCGCTAAAGCAACTCTTCCCGGTCCCACCGATGAAAAGTCTAGAGCATAAGTCTTGGATCTCACTCTACCTATCTAACCGGGATATCCTAGCCCCTCGGGAAGTCTCTACTCACACTCAATCACATAACACACAACAAGTCACAAACTTGCACACCTAGCAAAGACACACTAGGAGGTCTCAACCTTCTCCCGGTCTACTCACACAAGCTCAACAAAGACTCTAGACACAAGCAATGAAGGCAAGACACGAGCACATTAACAAAGAGAAGAGTATTTAACACAAGAGCCCAAGGCTCATTTAGTACACATAGGCAACTAGCTATCCTCCAAAACTAGAACCCTAAAAGGTGGAAATGGCATCTAGAGAGTATACTCAAATCAATAATTACCCTCCAAAAATAGATCCACGAAAAGACAAAACGGCATTGGATCCTAAAATCAAGGGTAGCCTAGTCAGCGGTGGATTACCGGTAGACTGGTAAACCGAAAGACTTCCGGTCTCGGAACCAGTGAACCTTACCTGAACAAAGGTAAGTAGCCAGAAAAACCACTCAAGGGGTAGTAACCGAGTCCGCAATGGGGCCCCATCGACATCATTACTCTCACCCTAGTGTTTAAATCTAGCAACTTAAAACAACATCCCACCAACCGGTGTGGGATAAATTAACAATAACACATAACATATAACAAAGGCTCATTCAGAAGACTCTTCCGGTTGATCCATATAGGGATTGTCACTACGGGTGGAAGTACCCAGATGGTGGAGAGAATCCACCGGGAGGTCGGATATTTCAACCGGAAGGTCTACCGGTGCATTGGGAATATCCACCGGGAGGTCTACCGGCAAAGTGGGAATATCCATCGGGAGGTCTACCGGCGAAGTGGGAATATCCACCGGAAGATTGGGTGTATCTATAGATACACGCGGAGTCTCATTGAGGTTGATTACTATAACCACAGAGGACTCCATCAAAGACTCCGGAGGTGAGGACGGGAGGTCAACCGGTTCCTTCCCGGTAAAAGTTACTGGGAGGTTTCATTTTCTTTCATAGACCTTCACGCCCCAGTCCTTGGAGGATAGGAAATCCACCTGACTCATTGGTGTTTGAGTGGGTGGCTCATCCTTCTCCAAAGAGGGAGATTTGGCGTAGTCCAATTTTCTCTTCTTCCGGGGTGGACTCCGGTCTTGCAACGGTGTGATGGTACTTGGTCGCTTGATAAGCCTCTTGGTCAACGACATGATACTCTCTTGGGACTTAGCCTTCGAGTCGTGGATCTCCTTTTGAGCGGCGTGGAGATCCCTCTTGAATTTGGCCACTCGCTCCAGCTTCTCCCGAGCCGCCGGTAGGATGTCCTGGTTGTCCTCCACTTCGAAGATCTTCTGGAGAATCCTTTGAAGTCCTCTTCTTTCTATTATTTCTATCTCCATCTCTTAGATCTCTAGGTCACTTTCCGGTTGAACTTGGATATGTTCTCCACAAGAGTGAGTTTCTTGGATGCCCTGAGTGGTTGTGGTGGTTTTTCCCGGTGAGAGCGGGAGGACCTTCCCTTACTAGGGATTGCTTGAGACAAAGAGGCTTCTCGTGGAGTTGTCGGTAACGCCCTCCATGACTCCGGTTGTCGAGGAGGATCCCGGAGAGTTGCTGATAATACCAACCAGGTCTCCGGTTGTTGAAGAGGATCCCTGGGAGGATGATTTAAAGGAGACATCCCTTGTCTCTACATCTTCATGTCATCCGGGTCTAAACTATAGTGGAGCTTATACAAATGCATGAGATAGGAGGTCAAGAATATCTTGGACCCTCCACCTTGTTGAATTGCCCAAATTTGAGGTAGAATTGCCTCAACTAACAAAGATCCCCAATCCGGGGAGGATTCTTCAAAAAATGCTTTGATGTATGCGGTGGCGAACCGGGCCGTGACCCTTTCACAACCGTTGGGATGGAGGATTGGGTTTAGAAACTCAACCGCCCTTCTCAATCGGTGATTTGTAAGTGGTTGCTCCTGTAGCATTCCAATGAGTTGTAAGAATGCGATACATGTTCTTCTAGCAGCTCCCGGTTGACCCCGGCTATCCACTCATTCTCTTGACAAAGAGAGAACACTTTGCGCCATACATCCGTGGTCGAAGACCGGTGATTGGCCCGGTAGGCTCCGCAGGCATCCCGAGAGGCTGCAACTCCGACACCGCACGTCTCCTCTAGAATACCCACGGCTTCTCATAGAGTCCTCTGCACCCCATCCAAATGAAGTCCTCCTCCAACTGTACGCCTTTCGTAGTCCCCTCCCGCTTGTTCGGGTCAATCTTCGAAAGAGTTATTGACACCGGTAGAGCAATGTTGTCCAGGGTGGACAAAATCCTCGAAATGCCTCTACTTCCACCAATCTCCCTATTAACTTGTCACAAACTCTAGTATGGCCCAGAAACACAAATCTACCGGTCAACCGGTGGACTACTTTGGAACACTTTGCTAGAATATGTAGATATAGGTCTCACATATCTAGCAACACACCAACATACAAGGTTACATAAAATCATCACAAGGAGAGGACTTGGGAGACAAAGACTTAGAAAGAGGTTTTCATGGTTGACCGGAAAGACTAGGAAAAATATAGAAAATGTAGGCAAGACCTAAGAAGGATAGGAGGATGGAGAAAATTTAAAAGAAAGACTAGCTACAAGGCTAGGACAATAGAAAATAATCAATATGACATTAACGTAGACTCACATGTATACTAAGTCACAATATGGTCTAGATAGAGTCCACCAGAGGACTTTTCTTCTAGACCGGGGAGGATGTTACCGGGGGACACCCCGGTAGAAGAAGAAAAAAAAGACTTACAAATAAGAATTTTGCACAAACAAGAGAAACTCAACATGGGCAAGCATCACCTTTGTTTTCTAACTCCTTGTTGCACCCGCAACCTCATTTCTTTGTCTCTTTTATCTTCTCGCCTTGGCCACAAACCTCCTCCACCTCTAAAAATCCTAGGAATCTCCTCCACCATCAAACTCTAGGAATCTTTCCAACTTGTCCAAAAAGGCACCTCCTCTTCAAAACCCCAGTTGCACCACCTCCTCTTCAAACCTCCTCCTCTTCTTCTTTAAAATCTCAACTGCAAAAAATATAGTACTAAACTAGGGAGAAATAAAAACTAGGAGGGAGAAGGAGAGAGAAAGAGAGAGAGAGAGAATAAATTAAAATTTAAAAAAAATAAAATAGGGAATTTTGGGAGAGAGAGAAGGAAGGCTGCTGCTGTAGAGAGCGGGGTTGGGGTCTGTTGAAAAAAAAAATAGTGAACCAGGGTCGGGGGTTCGCCTCTGGCCGAGGCCCAGTCAATGCCCTGGCGGGCAAAGCCAGGCCGGGGTCGGCCAAAGCCCGGCCCAGATCGGCCAGGAGACGGCCCGGCTGGTACTCGGATCCGCCCGGGTATCAGCCAATTTTTTTTTTAAATTATTTTATTTTACTTTTTTTTTTTTTAATAATTTTTTTTTCCTACAACTAACTATTAATTCTTTCAAACAAGAATTAGCATCTGGAAGGTCTAAATTACTTCTAACTACCTCATAAACTTAACTAGTTTATTTAGGTTAAGTGGTGATTTTAGACTTACATCCCGGGATCTCTTCCGGGACTCTTTGAAATTGTTTTCCAGGACTTAAACTAGTGATTTTAAGACCCAGTTTTATCACCACAATAAACCTAATTAACAACTTAAGCATTTCCCTATTTTCACTATCCACTATCTAATCTAATTCTACACAACACTAACTACTTTTCTAGTTAATTTAGACTGAAAACCCTAGTTTAACTAATTTTTTTTGTAGAGGCAACCAAGTGGGGGTTTTAGACTCCCACAAATTTTAATTTTTTTCAACATTCTTGAGTGATACATTAGTTTCTTCAATAAGTGATTGATTATAGTTTAGGATACGAGAGATATTGCAATCATTCTATATAGTATGACTTAGGGTTTTTATGGCACAACTTTATGCTAGATACATCATAGATGTAGATAGTCACTTATTACTTAAATTTTATTATGAGTGTGACATGTATTGCGATTGGTATACAAAGGCTCATAGGGATGTTTTAGGAAACTTTTATTGCGCATGACGGGTATTGCCTTTTAAATGCACATTTAAGTACATTTATTTTACCTTTTTCCTTTGTGACGGATATTGTGATAAGAAACCAAAGACGTTTGGTTTCATATTCTTATAGCGTGGGGTATTTTGCTTGAAAAACAAAGTAACTAAAGAAATATTTTTTAGTTGTCATCTCCGTGAAAGGTATTCTGTGTATATTTTATCTTCTCCACCCTTAAATTTACATAAATTTCTCATAATTCAAATAAAATTCTTTTCATATCTACCGTATTAAAATAATTAATATTTATGTACTCAAATTGACCTATCCGCCACTTTACTTTCTATTACTCAAACTTCTTTACTTACATTCTAACTTTTCTTATAGAGCCAACATGCCAAAATCACGGAAGACTATCAACATCCAGAATCCTCCGCCTGAACCTATTTCATTCCATGACATTACATGGGAGTATGCTAGTAGATAAAGATGGGGCAATGCAAGTGCAATCATGCATTCATACATTCATTTTTTCTGGTTGAAAATGCCGTGAAGATCCTTTGATTGCGCAATCTCCAACTCGTCCGCGCCACGGCCCAACTTCAACTCCGTAACCTTGTTGGCAAAATTGGGATGGTGCGGTAGTGCGTCAAGGCATGCCGCATCCAATTCTCCAACTCCTTCTTTCTTTGCCCCGACGTGAGTGACATATTTCTTCTCCATTGCTATGTCAATAGAAGGTTTTTTCCACGCATTACGGTCAATGGTGGCCGCCATCTCCACCTGTGCCCATAACACCTCCGTCGCCTTCGTCCACGTTTGGAATTTTTTCAAAACTCCTTCGGTTGTCTCTTGAACGGCTTCGTTATAATTCTTGCATTCATACGGCGGGAGTTGATGTTGCAATGTCGTTCTACCTTCCGCGGACAACCAAGTGTTTGCGTCGTGAGCTCCATGCGATGGCGATGACAAAGATGATTATTCAAGTGTCGCCAACTCTTCCACGGACCCAAGCTACAATTCTCAACCTTGCAATGTCATGGCTTTTCCGCACAAGGGACTTCCTCGTAGTCCTGGTCGAGAACTACAAGTAATTAGCCGAATAAAGCCCATCTTACGGTCTGGAAAAAACTACACATAAGTAGGAATGAAATAAGAATCTTACATCTTCAAACCTCTCTAAGCAGTACAAGACCTAATCACAACACTAGAAAGAATGAAAGAGAGTATCCTAGAATATCAATAGCCTTCATGATTAAAACCACCAAATACAACATTATGTAAATGGAAAAATTGAAGCAACTACTTGTTCGGATCCCTAAAAAAAAGCATAAAATTGTGCCATTAAAACCCTAAGTCACACTAAATGGATTGATTGCAATATGTCTCATATACTAAACTATAATGAATCACTTATTGAAGAAACAAATGTATCACTCAAGAAACTTGAAAAAATTAAAATTCAAACCGTAGTTTTCAATGACAACATACCTAGGCACAAAGATGAGCTCAAAGGATCAATCTATGCAAAATGGGAAACTTTGAAAGAAAACCATATATTCAATATTAGTGTCAGATGGACACAAAAGATAGCATTTGAGAACACTTGGAGAGGTACATAAACAAACCCTGCATGTGCTCCTACACACACAAGCTTCACAGGAGGCAATACCCGTAACGGGAACTTCGTACAGAAATGTGTCGCGGCAATATCCGTCACGGGTATTTTATAGAAAAATGTGTCACGACGGCCAAGAGGAGCGCATGGGCCAGGGCACATGCCGGGAGGAGGGAAGGGTTGTATGATAGCCGGCTGAGGTTTCACCACCTGGCTGGCTAGGAGGGATGATTTATTCCACGGGAAACTGCCCCTTTCATCTCACGAGGGGAAACGAGGGGGTCAGTTCACCCTGGGCAAGAAACCACCAGAATAGCCTGAGTAATTGCAAAGAATTTTGCGAAGTCTGACAATCCATAACTTGTTGTTTTCTACCGTTTACAACTTGTTAACTCACTTGTTCACTCAAGGATACTTAGAATAATACATTCACTTCTTACATAATTATAGTGGAGAGAAAAACAAACGTTCATCCATTGAATGAAACATATGAACGCATACATTCAACAGTACCTTGAGTATTGAGATGTTTTCTCTTGTGCTGCAAGAGTACATTAAATATTGCATTTAGTGTACTAAACACTAAATGCAAACATGTACACTAATTGCAAACTACGCAATTAGTGTAGTGGGCAGAATTCAATATTAAATGCCAACTACTACACTATTTGGGAATTCTAGTAAGGATTGGAATAAAAACAATTCCACTCGTGGTCATTTAGTGTATCAAAAGTAGAAGAGAATTATTTGTATATTTGGGACTATCACAAGTGAAGAAGATAAAAAATAAAAACTTGTAGAGAAAAATTGGAAAAACAACAATTTGGAGAAAAAAAACAAACACAGAGAAATCAACAACTTTGAAAAAAGAACAATTTAGAAGAAGAAGAAGAAGAAGAAGAAGAAGAAGAAGAAGAAGAAGAAGAAGAAGAAGAAGAAGAAGAAGAAGAAGAAGAAGAAGAAGAAGAAGAAGAAGAAGAAGAAGAAGAAGAAAAGAAGAAGAAGAAGAAGAAGAAGAAGAAGAAGAAGAAGAAGAAGAAGAAGAAGAAGAAGAAGAAGAAGAAGAGAAGAAGAAGAAGAAGAAGAAGAAGAAGAAGAAGAAGAAAGAAGAAGAAGAAGAAGAAGAAGAAGAAGAAGAAGAAGAAGAAGAAGAAGAAGAAGAAGGAAGAAGAAGAAGAAGAAGAAGAAGAAGAAGAAGAAGAAGGAAAGAAGAAGAAGAAGAAGAAGAAGAAGAAGAAGAAGAAGAAGAAGAAGAAGAAGAAGAAGAAGAAGAAGAAGAAGAAGAAGAAGAAGAAGAAGAAGAAGAAGAAGAAGAAGAAGAAGAAGAAGAAGAAGAAGAAGAAGAAGAAGAAGAAGAAGAAGAAGAAGAAGAAGAAGAAGAAGAAGAAGGCCGGTTCCCGAATAGGGGACCGGCGTGAATAAAGTGTATGTTTGTTCCACTACTAGGACCATTCCCACCGGACAGGGAATTAGTAAGCTGGAACTACTTCCCCCTTTCGAGGGTAGACACTATGTAACGGGTAGCCAAAAACCAACCAAGCAAAACAACCAACCAACGAATAACAACAATTTAGAAACACCAACAATTGAGAGAAAACAACAATTTGGAGAGAATTTTTTGGAAAAATATAACATAGATACAAAAGAAAAGTGAATTTTGCAATCCAGAAATAAAAATAAAAACATTTGCAAGAAGGAGATTGGAAAATTTAAAATTGAGGTTCAAAAGGAATAAGAATTTTTTTTAGAAAAACTATTTGAAAAGGGATCGTTTGAAAAAGGAAAGATTTGAAAAACAAAAACAATAAAATCGGAAATTTTTGAAAAAGAAAACATTTGGAAAAGGAAATTTTTGAAAAAGTAATCTTTTGAAAAAGAAAACATTTGAAAAAATAACATTTAGAAAACGTAACCTTTGGAAAATATTATTTTTGAAAAAGTGACATTTTGAAAAGCTTTTGAAAAGTTATCATATGAAAAAGTAACCTTTTGAAAAAGTATCATTTTGAAAAATAACCTTTAGAAAAAGTAACCTTCTTATTAAGTAACATGTTGAAAAAGTATACATCTAAAAAAGTTACCTTTTGAGAAAAATATCATTTTGAAAAAGTAATCATTTGAAAAAAGAAGTCTTTTGGAGGTGCCTATTTGTTTTTTGATTTCATTAAGTTAAGGCATGGCCACCGGTAAGTGGTTGATTGGGGGTATATTTTTTGTTCATTTTTTTTTTATCGGCACAAAAAAGTTGATTGATAGTACCATGAATGTCATGGACGGCTAAAATGATTTGTCAACTTCTTTCCAATTAGTACACTATTTGCCAACTCCTTTGCAATTAGTGTACTAGAGTATTTACACTATTTGTGTTAGTACACTAAATGTAATATTTAGTGTAGTGTTGATACTGTTTTCAGTGAGTGCGGTTAACCTGGAGTCTTCCTGATTGCAATATTCTGCAAGAGCGATTTCTGATTTCTGGGGGTATTATTGACATATAAATCAACACACTTTGGAAATGAATCTTCTGACGTTGGACCAGAGCCAATGCAGCTCAAACAGGATATTCGAAACCCTGGCGCTATTTTGGTGGACAGCTCCTTCAAAGAAAGGACGAGAAGAGTAGGAGAAAGTTTAACGTAGCGGTATCTGCACAAGATACTCACAGGACGGCGTAACAGGATGCACGAAGCGATAGCAGGAAGGATGTTCGGGACCCCGAAGGCTCTGGAAACCCTAAGTCGACTTCCCGTTTCAAATAGGGAATGAAACGAACGTTTCTGTATGTTCAGATACGAACAGAAACGTGTTTTATTGAAACTATGGTTCAGAATCTATTTTTGGTTCCCAAAATTTCGCCAGATTTGCACAATGCTGAATATGATTCAAACTCCACGCGTTTCGACCTTCACTCGGCTTCCCCCCCGCGACATCAGCGGATTCCAAATCTGCTCTTGTCTCCGGAAGATCACCTCTCTCTTAGAGCCTGCGGAGCACGCGGTCTAGTATTGTTGCTGCAAGCTTGCTAGTATAGTTGTTTCTAGACAGCCAGAATGGCGCCCAGGATGGGTTGCATTGTGTTGGTTGTAATGGCGATGTTGGTCGCCGGGGCGACTGCCCAGATGGACTGTTCCATGGCGATATCTTCTTTGCAACCGTGCCTTGCGTACGTGAACGGCCCGGACGCGGCCCCCAGTCAGGTCTGCTGCGACGGGCTTAAAATCGTGAACGGGTCGAGCCCGATGTGTCTGTGTCAGCTGGTGACGCAGATGGACGCGACCCCGACTGTGAATGGGACCAGGGTGGACTCGCTGCCCCGTGACTGCGGCGTCAATGTTGACACATCACAGTGCCCTGCCTCCGCACCGCCACCGATGCCTACTACCCCTGCTGCGTCTGGACCTGCCACTACCCCTGTTGCGTCTGGACCTGGAGCTGCCCCTGGACCTGAGTCTCCTGTGACCAGTGGAGCTGCGTCGTTGTCGGCCGCGATGGCGTTCGTTGCGGCGGTCGCTGGAGCGGTTGCTGCGCTCGCCATATAAGGAGGCTTTTCGGTGTGGTTAGGTGGTAGCTAGATCTATGTTTAAATTTGTTGCTGGCAGTCTGGGAATAACTCAGCTGTGAGCCATTCATTGGTATAATAAATTTATCTGCGGTGGTTGTTTGCGGTAGCTGCTCTGCTACCCGGGCTGCTTCATTCTTAAAGAAATCAAATAAGTCAACTGCACGCGGTTCATTCTGTTGAATCTGTAGGGCTGTATTTTGGTTTGATTTGTGTCACAGAATCTGTAGAGCTGGTCCAGCATCATGGGGAGGGAATCTTTCCTCACTCAGTGCACTTCACAAGCATCAATCCAGGAATGTCAATTCCCAACCTGGTTTCCCACGGCAACGTGGCATATGATGTGCGGACGGCCACAACTGGCGTGTCAGTGATGGCGGCTCTTGCTCCCTCCTGCACATCACACCTGTGTGTAGAGTCCACCTCCAACAGAAACTCACAAGCAGGCTTCCAGTGAGCTCTTCATCAACAGTCCAACGATCATCACGTCCACACCCAGATCTTGCACCAGACTCTTCTCAGATCGTATCTCCAATCAGCGCAGATTCTACTCCCCGGCAGCTTGCATTGTGGAAGCTGTAGTAAGATGAAGCTCGTGAGTGCGCACTCGGGCGCTGGAGTGATGGACGCCTTGCGACACGCTGATGCTCCGCTGGCTGCCGCCACTCACCCTTGGGGGAACATGCGGTGGCGCATGCAGAGGTGAGTAGGAGACCCGCCTCTGCTTCGCGGCAGCTTGCATAGTCAACTTGGGGTTTCCAGAGGCTTCGGGGTCCCCGAAAGTCCTTCCTGCAGCGTACAACCCGTTGGCGCGGCTGCGGTGGCAGAGGAACCGCGTGGAGCACCCGGTGGCGCACCAGAGGGCCCGCACCAGGGCGAGGGTGAACTACATCAACCCGCTTTTCTACCTGCGCCGTATTAAGAACAACTTGGTTGGCATGGGCAGGCGCAGGCACCACTCATGTGATCTGAGGAGGAGTTTATTTGCCAGAGTATACTTAACCCTTAAACGACGGAGCCTATGACCGCGGCATCAATCTAAATTTCCAATCAACTGTATGCTCTAGTTTCTCATCAAATATAAGAGGAATTTTTTTTTTCAGAGCTTAGATCATATGTCTCCATTACGTTACAAAAATCACAGATTTTTCTGTGGAAATTTGAATTTATTTGTGATTTTCTGAAGAAAAAGTGAAAATTTCATATTAAATACAAATTATGCTAAAAACTTCTGAAAATTTTCACCAAGGGTGAACATTATAGTGCCAAAACTTGTGGTGTAAATGAAAGTACTGTGTTCGGCTAAATTTACAACCACGGTTATAGGTCCAAGTTCAAATTGCAATAACTTATTCAATTTTAGGTACTTTTTAATTTTTAAAATGGTATGGAAACTAGACATTATTAGCTTCATTTCATTAGTTGGACTCAAATTCAAAAAATATCATTTTGATGGCTTGAATTCAAATCTAGAGCTAAAGCTAGAAGTTTCTCAATTTCACTGTATAGAGATCCGTGTCACAAGCATTTTCTTTCTTAAATAAAATATGATTACCTCAATGAGGCCACTTTCATCATCATCTAAGCTTGTACATACAAGGAACTCTCCTTTTTTTAAAATGGATGAAAAATAGTTGTTTATGTTGATTATCATCCAACAATGTCATCCAAGAAGCCAATTTCTTGGTGCTTTGACGTTTATAGGTTAATGTGATTGTGCACCTTTATTGGAGGTGGTTCGTTGTACAGAGTAACGTAGGTCAGGGCCTTACCACACGGGAGGGGGAGGAAGTTTCACAACTTCCTCCAACATGGCACTAGTGGCACGAAAAATATTCTTTTCCTCCAACATGGCACTAGTGCCTGTGGACTTCCACGCACTAGTGCCTGGTAGTTTTCAACGGCAATTATTGTGCCAAGTCATTGCCATGTAGATTCCAAAGCAACATCCAATGCAAATTCCAAAGCTACAAAGTTGCTCCATGTCATTCTTGCCACCCCCTACTTCCTCTCATGTGGCAACCACTTGCTAATTTGAACCAATGTGAGTCATCCAACTCACTGCCTTTCCTCTCGTGTGGTTTGGCCCTCACTCTCGCCATAAGTTTCATGGTCTGGTTATTTTGGATGAAGTTACACGCAGGCACGTTGAAACGATACAAAGCTGTTGAGATGAACCCTTACAGGTCAGTGGGAGACCATATATACAGTCACGTATTTTACTCTTACCGTACAAAACATGTTCTAAAATTTAGCAAGACCTTTGGATTGAAGATTCTCCAACTAACATCTTTCATGTGGAGGTCATTTCAATATCCAAACCTTATCATGCTCAAATACGGCACCATACACATTGTAGAATACATGACAACTTCTCAAGCATGTTGTATGTGCAATAATGATCTAAATTAAAATTGTCATGTGCCATTGGATCGGGCTCAACTCAAATACTAACTTTTGTGACTATCGTATACATCAATTCGTACACTTTATATGTCAAATATAGAGAAAACATCATGTTGCAACCCAAATGTGGCTTCTCCAACCTTCAAGGATTAATATTACGTGATATGATTTAACCCTTTCAGTCTTAATGTCCATTTTTGGGTTGTTTTGGCACGATAATCTCAATTGCAAATGCTACATGCCACCTCCATGAAAGATTTAAATTATGATATAGAGGTGGAGCAAGATGGGCATCTATTGAGACCGTCACCACAAAAATTGGTGCAAGTATCAACGAGCTATAACGATTTCTGTGAAGTGGTTGAGATGGAACATTGTACCCTTTGCGTAGATGTTTTTCTCCATAATCTAGAACACTCATAGTTCTTGCTCACCTTGGGCTCTCATTGGCTTGAAAGGGTTAACCTTGCCTAGGAAGAAGAAGAACTCCGGTCCTCACGAGGGGACCGGAGTGAATAAAGTGTCTGTTCGATTCACCACCGAACCAATATCCACCAGATAATGGTTTAGTAGTATGGAACTACTCCTCCCTCTCAAGGGAAGACACCATGTAACCTGTAACCAATAATCAGTAACCAGTAACCAGGGACTGTGGACCAATAAGAGCCACATGGCTTAGTTCCAAGACATGGCTTGTGGAGGTTAATTGTGTGCTTTGAGAGGTTTTTAAGGGGGTACTATTTAGTTCGGGGAGAGGTTGGTTATTTTCAGTTTTTCGTTTGTGTAGGAGAATGGACATCGCATGTTGCATAGCAATGGTGTTAATTTTTGTGAATGTCTTTTTAATTGGGGTAATGGAGATATTGAATGTTTTTTCAAAGCTTTTCATAGAGGGGATAAAGGTAGTAGCTCTAGCTCTAGCGGCAATGACAATAAGGGGGTCAACTTTCCATCCAAGAGTTGCAATGTCATTAATAAGTGGTTGGTATTTATTAATTTTGTTTTCAATTGCTTCTCGAGAGAATCCATCATTGCAATATTTGAATTCAATAAGCTGTACAATAAGGTTTGTGTTAATGTGGTCCGGTGGGGGGTCTTTATATGGTAGTTCTTTGACACATTGTATGTCTGGTTTAAATTTGGCATTGCAATGGCATCTTTGGATTCCACATGTGCATGGAAGTAGCCATGTGGGGACCGTGTTTTCTTGTGGATTATTGTTGAAGGTTCTGGCGTTCATAAATATAAAACATCAAGATTTGTTTGAGGATACAATTGGTTTCTGGATTTCCCATACCGTTTAGTTGTGTCTTTTGACGATTTGGGAGTGTATGTGATGGTTTTGGCATTGGAGAAGTACGTGTAGCCATGTGTCCGGATCCGTGCAGGTGCATATTGGGCATGTTATGGATGGAAAACGTTCTATTCGAAAAAAGAATTGTTTGCGGGCATTTCCCATGTATTGTCCACTACGGAATTTGATAAGGCATGTTATTTGTGAATCTGTAATTGTGGGATTTTTCCAAAAATTTGTAGAGAGTTCGTTATCAATGTTGTTATTGCCAGTCCACTTGTCTATGTTAGGGAGACTTTCTGATATCAGGTCAAGGTTGTTACTTAAATCTTGTTTTTTGAGGTATTCATCCAAAAATCTAATGGGGCCTTTGTCCGAGGTATCTTCTATAGAAGACCAACTTTCTCTTTGAAGGTAGTATGGGGTAGCATGGACGTGTTCATGTGGATGTTTGGCATTTCTATGGAATTTTCCTAGTCCTTCTTTGGCTAGTTTATTTGCTTATTCGTTTCCTTCTATATTGACATGTGCTCTAATTTTATCACAGCTGGCGCCCGTGCCACTACCTTTATCCCATCTTTGAAAACTCTCGAAGAAAGTTTTAAAATAACTATGTCACCAATCAAAAATACCTTCAAAAACATTAATAACATTGCAATACAACACACTATGTCCATACTACTACAAAAACGTAAACTTGAAAACAACCAAGCCCTCCCTGCAATACAAGACACCCCATAAAACCAACCTCCTCCCGCCCACCTCTACCCACACACCCCCACCTTAGACCTCCTCTTACTTCTTAAAATGCTTACATTTAAAAAACTACTTCCGTCCTCCCTCTTTCTCTACTCTTCCGCTCTCCTCCCTCTACCTCGGTCTGTCTTTGTTTCGGTCGATTTCTTGGATGTTTTGTTACTTGCTACATAGTGTCTATCCTCAAGAGGGGGAAGTAGTTCCATACTACTAATTCCTTGTCTGGTGGACACGATCTTAGGAGTGGTATGAACAGACATTTCATTCACGCCGGGCCTCCTACTGGGGACCGATGTTCTTCTTTCTTCTGCTCTAATTTTATAGAGGGTTGTAGTTTGTGATTGGTTTTGTAGCCTATAAACCATAGATGTTAGTATGGCTTGGTTGAGGTGATTATTATGGAAGGTGGGGTGTATTATTTGTGTGCTTAATAGATTCAATATGTTTATACAGTCTATAAAGATGTGTGCGGGTTTATTAGCATATTGTGTAGTGATGATTTGGAGGGTTTTATAGAGGGCCATCATTTTTTATCTGAGGATATTTTAAAGTCCATAGTCTTTTGGATATTTGTATTCCTTTGATTAAGTTGTATATACCAAAGTCAACTTTTTTTTATGCCTATGTCCCGGGCTGACTTTTGTTGGTTCTTTGAAGGAACAATCTGTATAGTAAGTACATGCGGGGTCAACTTGTAAGGGGGTGTGTTCATGATATGTGAAGAAGGGGGTGGTGTAGAAAGGTAGGGCTGCATTGTGTTGATATATCTAAGTTGGGACCATTTTTTGTTACAATTTTCTAGGATTTGGGGAGGTGTAGGTGGAGCTTTTTTGTATATATTTGGTTTAAGTTGAGGTTATTTGTTGTGGAGGTTAATAGGGCAAGTTGTTCCATGCTACCAATATTCATATTTTGATGGTGTATGCATGATATTTGTATAATAGATGGTTCAAGCCTAGGTTTGTTTAATAGCCCGGGTAGTAAGGTGGATTCTACACATGGTACTGAGTTTGCTTCAAATAGAGCTATGATGTGAGAGTCTGGGAATGGACCTAAGTGTAGGTTGATTCAAGTTTTGGTACCAGTTATTGTTTGATATGATGATAATAGTGGAAGTAGAATTTGGATCATTTTTAGCTGCGAGTCTTGCCCAATGTATTGCTTGTTGCATATCTTCTATATTGTAGGGGTGTCAAATACCCTTTCCAATCCATATGAGGTTAAAGGCATTTCTTAGTGAGCCAAAAAATTTGTCTCTTTCAAATTGTGAGTGGAATTTGGTGAGTTAGGTGGAGCATGTGATGGGGATGAGAAATACGAGTGTTGGATGTTGAAGGATGAGATTAGTGAATCTAGAATGGGCGTGGGTAGTGTGTAATGTGCAAGTTTGAGGGGGTCATTTTTTGGGATGCGGTATTTATATCTAAATTGGTTAATACACAATTATTTTGAATGCAATTGAAGCCTATAAGAATCTCCGCTGTTAATACCGTAGAGAAACTTAGATCTATATTACAGTTTAGGTCGGATAAAGCTAAACTGTATCAGTTGACTGCAACTTAATTTTGTAATAATTGTTGTATCATTCTTTGTGAATATTGTATATAATTTATTTGATAATATATGCGGAGATATTTCAAACAATTGTTTTTGATTTGCGGATTGGAATTCTATTGTTGATGGAATGTGCAACCGTTTTGAATGATTTGATTCATCATCTATTGTTCTGAGGGTGTGTAGGTGTCACTTTTGTTCAAATACTATAGGACTATGATTGTTGGGCGTTGGTGGATTCCTTGTTGAGTACGCTCTTTTCCTTCAGAGTAAAAGGTTTTTATTGCACTCTGATGCAATAGCTCAATCAACCATGGATTGTTCAACAATGGCAGTGGACGAGGAAGTTGTTGAAAGCCAATGCCCGATAGGGTCAATTCCCCTTCGCCACTTTGGCCTTGTTCTGTTCCTGAATCTCCGCATTTGAATCCGGAGAAATGTACTCCCGTGAAGCACATTCCATGTGACATTTTGAGGGATGCTCCTTACTCATGCTTGCTAATGGTGCGTTTATATGCTCACCTCTTTAATGCACTGTTGAGTCGTTCTTTGCTTAAGCAGTTTAAATTGATGGCGAGCAGCATTAAACTCATACAATTTAGCTTCATTTGAGCTAATATATATTTGGCTGGATGGTAAATGTGCTTCATGAATGTATCTATTAGCATTTTGGCTCCATTTGATCTAAAGTGCACTTGGCTGGATCTTAATGTTATTGACTTCATGTGTGCCGTGTAGCAATGTTCGTCCTAAAAGTGTATTTGTTTGGATTGTATATGACACTTGTGTACAAAAATCCTCAGCAAAACCTCTCGGCCCTTGCATTCTCTCGGAGAATACCGCTGGAAACAAATTGTCTCCTTTGGATCCTACCCGCCGTTACTCGCTGCCCAAATCAAACATTGATGAGATGCGTAGGCGGGGGTTGTTGCGTCTTCTAGATAGTCCACTAATGCAAGAGAATAGTGCAACATGGACTCGTCGACGTCAAAGGACATTTTTGAAGTCGTGTATAGCGGCTTATGGAGGAAACTCCCCAGACAATTTTATTAGTGATAGTACGATTGTGTTGTGCATAGGAATAAATAAGTGATCTTGCTGCAAGTGATTTTCTTTCATGAAGTTTTAAATAAAGCTTGAGTTTAAAGAATACTCTTTTATTCTTGTTATCAATTTTTGTGACATTTGGCTTATTTGGTCGTTCCTTGCAATGAAATATAGCATTCAGGATGCATTGTCTCCATGCTTTGCACCTGCAAATGTCTATCAAAATCAATATTTCGAAAAGCATATACCTTTCACAATCGTGGAAATCTCATAATATAGTAGATATGGTGTTTTCTGAATTGATTATCCTTGTGTCATTAGAGTTTTCTAGAAAGGGAAGGGAGGTGACTCCACATGTCATCTCAAATCTTATGCTCTTACGTTAGTAACTTGGACCACATTCATGTGATGACTTGGTTTGGGAAAGGTGTAAGAAAACCACCAGTCAAATTTTTGGGAACTTAGAATACCACGAAGGAGCTTTAGTTTGCATGGAGTAGGGCCCAAGTAGTGATTGCTACTACACTAAATGCAAATATGCAAATATGACATTTAGTGTAGTGGACACTAAATGCAAATCCATACACTAATTGTGAAGTTTGCAATCGTTGTAGTGACACACTATATACTAAATGTCAACTACTACACTAAAGGTCAATTCTAGGAAATAGTGGAACATAAGTTTTTTTAGTTGTGGACGTTTAGTGTATGAAACCTAAAAAATGATTATGTGTACATTTGAGATCAAAGTAATGATTATGAATACATTAAAAATTCATTAAATACACAAATATTAATTAAAGTTTCATTAAATATACAAATATTCATTAAATATACATAAAATAAATACCTCAAATATACATTAAATATACATTAAATATTCATTAAATATTCTTCATATACACATCAAACCTACATCAAATATACAACAAATATACATCAAATATACATTAATTTTACAAATATACAAAAATAAAATTTTGCAAGTTTATTTTTAAATAAAATAAAAGTACACATTAATTTACCTATGACAAATTTTGTACTTCTAAACCTTCAAAATATTGACAGTGTTTTGCTATACTATCTTGAAGATGTAGAAATAATTGGTTAATATTCTACATATCATCTAATCCTAAAGCTAATCTGCATCTAATCATGGATTTCCTAGCATAAGTCATACTATCGCAATCCACCAAGCAATTAACATCTTCAAGTGAATTGGCTGCTAATTGAAGTAAAAACCTTTTACCCGGATTAGTAAGTTTTCCAAAAAATTGACCGTCACCACAAGGGTTATTTTGACAAGCATTTTGTTGAATGAACTTGTATTTTTGTCTTCCACAATTTTCTCGATGCATCCTTGATTTTCAAAATTACAAAAGTATCGGCCGGTCTGTAAAGGTGAGTGGCACATAGGGGTAGGTATTTTAATACAATTCTTTTTTAAAGCTAATATGGCCGCTAATCTAGGTGATACACACCTTACCGCAGTGCCCGCAAACGTGCTGCTTGGACGAGGTTGGTGGAACGATGTGCTATGAAATGTTCTAGAAACGCGTTGATAGTTCTGCTATACAGGCCCCGATTGCCATGGAGGATCTCGTCTTCCATCATTCAAGCGACCACGTTTTGGCGAGTGTGGATGGTGGAGACGTGCTGCAAAGTTCATGGACGGTGTTTGTTTGAGACATCCTTGCTACAATGAAAGTTGGTATTAGCATCCCAGGTTTCTACTAGGCTATATAACTAAGGATGATATTTGTTCATTCATGAGATGCTTACATGTGTGGTGGGCGGGTCTTGACTAGTCGGATGCGCACATAGCGGGTTAACTGAAGTCCAACAGCTGATTGTTTATTTCAGACTGACGAGAAGACCACCAAATGATAGGTTTTATTGGTGCGGAAAATCCATTCAGATTTGTTGAAAGTTGCCCCACCCCCGATACAGGTGGAATATAAGCCCCCCTATGGAAATCCGTTCCCACAAGGTTCCGGATGTAACCTTAAAATCCGGTAAATGAAGGTGAAAAAAATAAAAATTAATGAATAGAATAGTGCAGAATAGTACAACTAGGTAGAAATAAGAAATAAGGATTATGTGCTAAAGCGGAATTGTTAACCGACGTTATCTTCAGCACCTTTCCGGTAACCGGAGGTCCGGACAGCCTAAAAATGTCTGGAGTATTCCGGAAGATATCCAAAATCCGGAAACGTCATCATGAGTCTGACAACAGTTATGGGTGACCGTACGTTGCGCCTTATATAAAAGGGGGTCAGAAAAATGAAGCTTCACCATTTGTCATTGTCTAATCTCTCTCTCTCTCTCTCTCTCTCTCTCTCTCTCTCTCTCTCTCTCTCTCTCTATGTTGTCTTCGGTTTTCATTTGCTTTTCAGCATCTAGAAGTATTTCATGTAGCGAGTCCTTTTGTGAGGTCAATACGTGGAAGTGTGATCGGAGAGAAGAAAGGTTGAAAGTTATCCATGGCTGGAGGTGCAGAGCAGGCCGGAAGAAGGCTGAAGGTGAAGAATACTACAGCCGGAGGGCCACCAATCCTGAGGGTGACTCCAGAATACGCTATGGAAAACAAGGACGTTCAGATCTTTTATCATTTCCTGGAGGAAATAGTGTGCGCCGGACTCATGGAGGTGGCGTGGGGCACAAAGGAGGAAGGTCTCGTGATAAAGTTGATCGGAGGGCTGGACAATCAATATGATGGTAGCCTTCGAGCACATCCGGAGAGGTGGACAGCAGCAAAGTGGAAGCAAACGTATGGCTTCCGGGATGGAGCGGTGAAGGTGCTGGAAAGAAACGACGAGTTTCTTGAATGGGAGTTCAACCGTCACAATGATCCAAACGACGGCTTCAATATGAGTGACCTTAGCGGGGGAAAGTTGTCGCATGAGCCTAGAGCAGAGAGCGGGGAGCAGGGAGCAGGGAAAAGAAGAGCAGGGAGCGTGGATTCATAATTTTTATAACCGGAAGAATTCTAATAGGTAGAAGTAAACACCAAATGGATGATCAAGGTCCTATCACCGTGAAAGTGGGTTTAGGGTGAGTTTTTTGAAAATAACAAAAGAATATTGCAAAAATAAAATTAAGTTTAGGGTGCAGTTTCTAAAATATGAATGCATATTTCTGGCAGAATAAATATATGCAATTAAACACATCGATAAAGTCAGAAATTCTAATTCCATCCTCTACCATCAATTCAGCTTCAACTTTACTAAATTTTGTTCTAATCATGTATTTATTTAGTCTATACAATTAAATTATTTTAAATAGTAAACTAAGTGATGTTTGTTCACGGTTGATCTTAAATCATGCAAATTGTCAAAGTATATGCGAAAATACTTATGTAGTACTCACTAAATTTCAACTATTGCAATCCTATTAAATAGAATGGAAGGATGACAACAAGAAACTGTAAAACCAAAGTAGTGGCCCTTGTAGTCTCACTACTACGTTATAAATATATATATATGACGTACATCACCGTATAGTCACTGGCGAAAGTCAAGTCACTAGACAAGCACAAAATAGTGTATTGATATTACTACCTAGAAGAAGATGAAGTTGAAGTGCCGTCGTCGAAAGCAGTAATAGATTCATGAGGAGATAATGAACTAATACTCGTAGAAGACTGCGAAGAGTAATCACAACTCACATCTCCACTCACAATAGAAGGCTGTAGAACCGGAACATCTTCTACAGCTGACACATCCATAAATTCTAGTACTCTAGGATCTCCAGTGAAGCGAGATGGAGCGATAAAAGTTGGTGAGGTCAATAAAGATGCTTGAGCCAACGCCTCTGCATATACTGGTAAGTGAAACGACTTCTCCGGAGTCAAAAACAAATGATCAGAAAGGATGCGTTGTCGATCTCTAGGTGTCCTCACACGTGAGCTGTTGAAACAAAATTCACAAAACCAAATGAAGATCAGAATAATATACAAAAATTACATGAAAAATGGTTAGTCTAATAATTAAAATTCAAGATGCAAGACTTACGCACAGAATCGGTTTCGTGGAACAATATCGATCATAGGCTCGTCTTCCTCTATCATCTCCTCATCATCATCAACACTTGTCTGCCCTGCATGAATGCGTTGCTTCTTCAAGCCGTCGCTCACCCTTTGGACAACAAGCGGCTGCAAAATAGAGTTAAATATCTCTCCATCATCCTCCAACGCCGCAACATGGCGACCGGCCTTACGACAAGCATGAATGGAGGCACCTGTAAATAAAAATGCCAGTTCAATGAATTAGATAAAATATCCCAAGTACACCTAAGATTATATATCAAAATATGTAACGAAATGACAACATACCAGTTGAAGCAGTACAATCCAGCACAATGTCTCCAACATGAGTACTCGCTTCAATAAGCATCTGAAGAAGAATGGGGTCCTTCTCCCGTGCTCCTCTCCATGGAATAGTGTCCCGAATAAGTTGTGAGTCTTTTGTAACGAAATTGTGCAGCACATCATCAGCCACAATGTCGATTCCAACGGCCTCCAACTCGTCAACTGGTTTCAAAGAAAACAAAGACGGTGCGGAGTTCGGGATATTTCGAACTAACAACTTGATGCAAAATCGAAGTGTCTGCAAAGAAAGAAACATTAAAAAACGAACTGACTAATAACATTCAAAATCCAAATAGAAGAATTAAAATATCTGTATAACTTAGGGTACTTACAGTTTTTGATGGATCCTTGGCACTTGTCAAACGCAATCGATTGACACCCATCCACTCCTTGAAAATCTTGAAATGATAAGCTTTCATAAAGCCCTTCAACTTAGAGTTCAGACTTTGATCATCAGAATGAAAGAGAAGTAAGCCGCCATCGTCATGAATGTGATTGTTGGCAAAGTCAAAAATCAAATCCACAAAGCTTTCATCCAAAACATTCCACGCTGGAATAGACGTGGAAATATTTGGAACTGGCAAGTTCTCCGGAATATCCACAACCATCAAATCAACACCAGAAGTCTTCTCTGGGCGACCTGAGAAATGTCGAGGGCGATCAAGCATGTGCTGGAATAAAAATAGAAATTAGATCGACTATCAATTAATGAGTGGACAAAAATATAACAGAAATAATGAAAATAAAGTACCTTATCAACGAAGGCCTGCAAGTTTGTCCATGCCGATGGAAAAGACTTGAACTTTGAAAGGTGTGCATCAATGGACAGCAGCGAGGCATTAATAATGCACTCATCGACAAATTGTGTATCTTGCACAATGTCTTTAAGTGCATGGGAAGTACCTTGAACCAACCGTGACATTGAAAGCCCTGCAAATGTAGCATCTCGCTTCAAATGCAGACGAGATAAAGAATCTGAGGAGGTTGGACTCACACCAACAGTTGAGGGGCTATCTCCTATAGTGCCAGATCTTGCTGAGCCAAGAGCTACCGCCTTTGCCTCTGCCTCCTTTGCCTTCGCAGTAGCTAATTCGGCAGCCCTTTGAGCTTTCTCCACAGCCCGCCTTGCTTCTTTCTTTTTCCTTTGATCTTCTCTCTCAGCGTCCTTGGCGCGTTTAGAAAGGACCTTCAACTGCTCCTTCCCAGATAATGTACTCCCGCCCGCGGTGTCCATATCCTCATCACTAAGGTCAACAGTGGTTTGAGTGGTGGCACCAACCACTCCAGATACCTCGGATTTGTCATGAGAAGCCATTGCCGCTTCTTCCTTAGATGGACAAAAAGGCTTCGTGCAATCGAGATACCAACATCCATCATTTAAATGCAAAATTGATCACGATTGAAGCTGAGTAGGAGTGAACATACAATGCGATGAATTTTTATCAATCCATGTCTGAAG
Source organism: Bryoerythrophyllum caledonicum (assembly GCA_963971425.1). NCBI lineage: Eukaryota > Viridiplantae > Streptophyta > Bryopsida > Pottiales > Pottiaceae > Bryoerythrophyllum > Bryoerythrophyllum caledonicum. Next base: position 9,921,992 of record OZ020521.1, on the reverse strand, counting down.
AAACAATGGAAGCTGATGTCTCTCAAGGGCACCCTTAACAAAGAGCTCCTTCATATAATACCTGAAAGTTGCAAAAACACATTTAGATAAATAAATTAAAGGCAATGACTTGTAATTGATATCACTAAAATACCCCACTCACCTCCAAACAACTCGCTTCACAGCCAAGTCAATATTCTTGTGGTTCTTAAATTCTTTTGACCTTGAGAATGTGGTCTTGCTTCTTAAGAGTGTTGGAAAGGCATGCACCCAAAGTTTAACCCTTGATGCTTCCACATACTCTTGTGGAGATCGAGGTCTCTCCGGTAGGTCCAACTTCAGAGGCAGCTTGTCGGCTTTAAGTACACTCTCAAACTCCTCAGATACGGCGACTTCAAGCTACAATGATCAAATTTTGAAACATTAACTTACTCACTTGGGTTGAAAGCATTTAATGAACGAACCGATTCCAAAATATGATGAACTTAATTCATAAAAATTAAGAAATTTGCTAAACAGAACTTACTCCGGCCCAAAAGGATGCCTTGTTTAACCACGAGTCTAACTCCTTATCGCTGAATCCTTTATGAGGAAAGTGGAGAGCTTCCCTAATGGCATTGCTAGAATTCCACCACTGAAGCCATCGAACTTTGAAATGGGATGGGACATTGGAAGTTGCAAGCAACTGTAACTTATCCAAAGTCATCTCTGGCTTTGAATTCGAACTCCAATGCTTTGTAATCTGAAATTATAAGGAGAAAAATTATTTTGAATAATCACTCTATGTTGGTATATAACTTCAGATGAAATAACAAATATATTAAAGAATCATTTTTACCTCTTCAAGGAATTGGTCACCAAGCTTTGGATTTGCAACGGCCGAATATTTGGACCACTGACCCTTGTACATCTGAATTTTTGCCTTTGCTGCACCTCGCATTGAAGTGGTAATCTCAGAGTCAATCCGAAGTTCCACAGGAGTATTTTCGTGGTACACTCTAGCAGCTTCATCTGATGCATCAGCAATCTCTTGCTGAGGTCCAACAGCAATTGGTAAAGAGGTTTGAAATGGTATAATTCCATATCAAATATAATTTATATGTAAGAATATAAGAAATTACCAATAAATGCATACATTTACAACCGAAAAACATAAAAGTGAAAATACTGACCCGAAAGAGTAGAGAGACGAAGACATCGACTGTTAATGGATACCATGACTTCCCTCTCCCAGGATTAGCCAAGCACTTGTGATAATCCTCTGTAGTCAACAAATCCTTGAATGATTCAAGTGGTTGACTTCCAATCGCCTTAATTCGATGGAGTATGTGCACGAAGTTGGTCTTGACGTGTGAGTTTTCTGTGGCTCTACATAGGGACAATAGAATCAACAATCAAACAATGAATCCAGGATGCAAGTACCGAATGAATATTGCAAGGACTCAGTGAATGATGTTCACCTGTTAATATCGTGCATAGCATGAAGAGCCAATCCGACACTGCCTTTGATATCCAAACAAATGCAATCCACGGAGATGTGCCAATTTACATCAGCATTGTGCATTCTTTCAATATATCCCATCCATGCCTTGAACCGATGATTTCCATCACATATGAAGAGTTTACGATTCCTCAAGAAGCTCAACTGGGGAGTAGCCAAAAGATTTGACTCAAAGCGATCATTGGCTGCGTTCCATAATGGGCCCCATTTTCCTCTATCCTCCTCGCTGACAAAGGACTCCTCACCGAGGTCATTGGAAAGAGAAACATAAAACACGGTAGATCCTGGGCGATATCCATGAGTAAATTCAGCCTCCAACCGCTTAATATCCGACTCCAGTGTGGGTCGGACAAGTGGCATGTACACAAGCCTGCACAACGGCACATCAAGGCGAGAGGAAGCCTTGGGTGCAATGCGAAGGCTGTCTATGGCAAAGATACAATTTACCCTTTGGTGTTGACGAAGCTCATCTTCGTTAAGATGTAGTTGACAATCCACCTCATCCGCCACCGAAACCTCCGCGTCCGGATGTGAACTTGTGCCACCAGAGAATTCGGGTGATCGGGTAGACCGTTGAGATGATGATGGGTCCATGACCTGAATTTTGCGTCATATCATAATTAGTATCTAAGCAACACAATTCTACAAAGGATGACAATATAATGAGACGAGAGCAAAGGCAAATACCAGACAAGAATCAACCTCAATCTGAGAACTCTATATAAATTAATCCAAATGTTCTCAATCCAAACACAGTTCATGGGTATGCATGGGCTGCCAAAAAATAGCGTCGGCACCGACGCTACTCCGGGAGCGGCCGTATACTCTTTACACAATTATCACGAACTCCAGCGCCCCCTCGAAGAACGGGCTCCCATAGCACGGCGGAAGCCCAGGCACCATCACGGTTGCCAGCAGCGGCGTCAACTATGGTCGCCACACATAGGAGAGGACGGCACCCCTGCTACAGCTTCCGGGGGGATTTGTTGGCAACTCGCAGTCAGGATCTACTCAGGAACGCGCTCACAAAGGAAGGGATCGACCAAAGTACAATAATTCTAGGCTAATATGGACCAATATATCAAGTATAATTTGATAATCAAACAAACATTACTGTGATGAACTAAACAGAAAATGACTACGTCGGCACCGACGATCATTGTGGTGCTTATTACAATCAATTCATTTCAACAAAATATTCATAAAAGAAAGCAGAATCACCATCTTGACGGGACATTAATGAGAACTTGGACCCTCTAAAGCATTTTCTGTAATCATGATTCATTTCTTGGTTATTTCAGATCTGCAAAGGAAGATCGTCGGTACCGACGAGCCCATATGAGGCTCACTAATTATCATAAGATAGCTAACTAAATAACCAGATGATCATATTTAGAAAGAGATATACTCATTCAATGAAACAGCAAATGAATCAAACGCGATAAATCTATGGAGTTTCTCACTGAAATAAATCCGGAGGGCAGGTGCGTCGGTGCCGACGTTGGTTAAACGCCCTGGATGGTTGAAGTGCATTCAACTCTCACAACATCTTCCAGACGAATCAGCTCAAGAATAGGCCTCAACTCACATACCAACGATAAACTTTGAATGAAAGATCGACTTTAGTGTCGTAAATATTCCAGCCGAATGGTGGTAAATATTTAGCGTCGGTACCGACGCTGGTTCATGAAATCATAATGAATCAACGCCAGAGGAAGAGGCCGTGCGATTCGTCAAGTGTATATGGTTCACCGCAATTCCAGGCAAGCACGCATCGGACTTTTATCTAATAAATATGTCTCTCCCAGTCGAGCCGAATCGGGAGTTTGTCCATGTATAAGCTTTAGAATTACAACGGTTAGAGTAGCAAGGTACCATCAGAGCCACAGTAACTGATTTAATGAGATGTACTCAGCGTGCTTTAACAGTCATCAAAAATGGAATTCGACTAACAATACACTCTATATTGTACACGAGTACTATCCTATTTTGACTATCACTGACATCGGTGACGGCGTCCAGTCTCAGTTATTTGTCTATTATTGACCATTCAGTGCACTGGCAAAGCTGTCAATCTTGTCGATTATCCCAATAGAATTGCTTCACTAACCTCCAATCAGGCCCAGAGATCTATTTCATATATATCTTTCAATTCTTTGTCACCAAGTCCTATTATACTACAGATTTAGGAACCAATAATATTCATTACTGGCTTACGATTTGCCACCTCATCAATCTCTTGCATCACAGCTGTTGATTTACTTTGTGGTCAATTCAATCGTTTGATCTCTTTCAGATTTACTTCCTCTCATAGGCACTAAATATATTCATTGACATTGACTTCTAGAGTCCTTTCCAGATTGCAATTGTGTGATAGTACCTCTGGCGGAATGGCCGCAAAGGAGATAGATGAGTGTCACTACACTATGGCTGTCATACGCGCTTCTCTTGATAGTTTGCCTTTCACAATCCCTCTCTCTGAAGATGGATTTGCTCATATTTCTGCGTCACGATTGAGCCTGAGATTTCATTTGAAAGCAGACTCTTTGTATCTCGACGAAGAAATGTTTGATGGTTCCTCTGGACGCATTACTCATACGCTAGGTCAGCATCATACATATATTGATAATGAGAAGCAGTGGTTGCTTAAGCCAGGTAGATTCAGAGTCTATGGCGTAAGTTACATTGCTGAGAACCCATCCGCAGAGGATCGTACTCCTCATTGTTCAAATGCTCCCATACTCTCTGAAGTAAAGGTTGAGCTTGATTCTAACTTTGTCACTATCATAAGTGATGACTCCGATATTGATTCTCCTGCTCGTAAGATTCCTTTGTCGCGTACCATCGTTGATTGCTCAAGGCCAGATTCATCGGTTGATCGCATCTCGGGTAGAAGTGGATCTTCTCCTGCGAGCTTTAGTGACTCTGTTAGTATTATTGACTCACTAAAGCAGTTACGTGATGGAAAAGGATCTAGAAACATGCTCAAGAAGCTTGACTATAGTACTGTTTGTATTCAAAGAGTACATAGTCTACCCCCTGATTTCAATGAGGATGTCATTTTTGAATTACCTCCCGTCCAAGCCTCTGGAATGCTCTCGCAAGCGAAGTTGATGACAGGAATGGACAAGCGATACGACGGCCACGCTTGGACAAAGACAATTACCTCGCATATCAAGAATGACGCGGGACTGACATTTCGCACATCCAGTTGCGTGGGCCATCTCCAATGCAATAACCGCAATTGTGCCTACTTGACTCGTGTCCATCGAACATCTTCCATCAACAGTACGGAGTGGGAGGGCTCGACTTCGGCAAAGTTTGGAGTTGGTTGTCTTCCACCGAACGGTTCATCACTGGTTTGTAAGATTTGTAAGACACCCCCTTCTTGCCTTGCTAGCTGCGATTCTAGAATATACTATGTGTTTGGCAGTTCAATTATGACTCGCGCATGTGTGCATTTAGGGGTTCATAGACATCCTGTCAAAGTTGGTGACTATAGGGAGTTGATCGAGAGGACCAATGCCCTTCTTGGGGAGCATGTTGAAAGGACCCCAAATGCTACTACCTCTGCAATTGTTTTGGAGGCAAGTAAAGATATTTTTGGAGAGCTTCTTCTACGACCTGAAGATGTTCCGTCGAAGACCTTGAACCTGGAGGAGTTAGTACCTGTTTTGGATATGTGCAAGTCCATCAATTCACCTAGTATTCGAAATCAGGTCACAAGTTTCAAGTACCTACGGCGGTATGGCATCATGGATAGTATCACAAAATTGAGGGGTTGCAGCAATTGGGCTTTCATTCAGGAAAATAAATTTCCGGGCCAAGGATCTGATTCAGATAAGGTATTTGTCTTTAAGATGTCTGAAGTGGGGCCAGGAAGTGGAGTTGACTTGGTAAGACGAATGCAGCCCACCGGCGACCTCGAAGACGCATGGTTGATGTTTGACCATGTCAAGCGTGTAAAGCAGTGGACCACGATGGCTTGCCATGTGTACGACTCAACTTTGTGTAGGGTTATGACTGTGGCGGTTTGTGATATGCAGTCTGAGGATGCCGCTGCTCAATGCATTTTTTGGAAGAATCTAAATGCAGTAGCAGCTAGGCATGACATACCGGATCCTAAGTTCAAAGGATTCATGGCTGATAGCGCGCAAGCAAATTGGAATGCAGTGCGGGTCATCTATGGAAGTGGCGATGCATCCATCCCAATGGCCAATCAAGAACGAACATGCCTCTTCCATTGGACCCAATCTCTTGAGAAGCATACGAAGGCCGACATCAAGGCTGACCTCCAAGATCAACATCGACAGCTTTGCAAGCAATATAAGAATGCAACAACATTTAATGAGGCCGAAACTCGCTACCACGCCATCGTAGGATGGTGGCATTCTTCAGGTGCCGCAACGGGGGAGAGCTTGAGTCCTTTGGAGCTGTGGCTAGCATTTTGGCATTTTCGATACCGCTAGTGGGGTGGCTTTATGCAATTGGTAAGCGAAAGCCATATACATGTTTTATGAAACCATTCATTTATGTGCCAAAATATTCGTACTCATCAATTTCCATGTTATTTGTTGAATAACACCTTTGTTCCTTCATTCCATGGCATGTGTGTAGAATCTTAATGAGGCTGAGCTTGCCGAGATGCCCTCATGCAATCTTGCAGAGACAATCCACAACAAATGGCTCCAGCAGTCCGGAAATCGAAGAAATGACTTGTATGTGGCCACTGTGGATGACTTTGTTAGGGCATTTATGCAAGTGGTGAAGTATTATCAGTTTCTTAAAGGGGAACGTGGAGGCAATGGGCCTGGAAAGGAGGAGTTGCTATTAAGGGTTGCCCAATGCTCTGTCTGTCGCTCTGGAAACCCCAAGGTTCTCAACGAGGCAATAGCAAAAATGCCTGGAGCTGATGAATTTTGCACTCGTCATCCCCACATGGAAGGAGAAGAAGTATTTGGTAGTCAAAAACGCAAGCCCGACATGCCTTTAGGTGACGAGCACGAGTCCCATCGGCCTGACAAGGTAAACTATTCCTATCCAAGAATCAATACCAGAACATCCAGAGCTCGTACGGGTGCACCTAGTATGAGTAATGTTCACGAGGAGTTTCTTTCTTCCGTACCTGAAGAAGAAACCGTTCCCATGGCAACAGAGGTGATTCAATCTCCATTGAGATCTCTTTCAAGCCATACTACTGCCGTTCAGGAGACTGTATGCAATAAGTCGCAATGGCACATTGCTAGATTGCCAAAGACTTCTGCAAAAGCATGTTTTGCATTACAGGCAGTTACCAAGAGGAAGTGTATTGCAAGAATTGTGCAAGACAACAAAAGCACTCCTGCTCCTACCTATGTTGGAATGATGGACAATTATAAGAAGAACAAGGTCGAGCGCATGCAATTCTTCTTCTGCAATGACGACATCGAGCGTTGTGTGAAGGGCACCAAACGCAAGTGGGTCCTCTCGAAACCTGATGTTCCAAGTGTCTGGCCAGTTAAACTTGGAACTAATCTTTCGAAGAAAGAAATTTTGGCACTCGAGAATGCAGGTTTTCAACTACCTCAGCGTGTTGCGATGTCTCCAAGACGACTTTTTGGTAGTCAAGGTCCTACCCTTGATATGAGTTTTCATTCCACTATGGATTCCCCTGATGAATATCCTAAGATCAGATCTGGGAAGAGTATTCGCAGGAATATGAGGGCTCCTACAACAAAACATCTCAACAATTGTGCATCAGCTGTCACCCTCAAGTGTCGCATTCATCAAGTGACCATGGTACCTCATCCAGGATTTGGATGCATCGTTACTCTAGAATCCGGTATAGTTCCCAATTCTCAACAGTACCTGATCACTGTAGGTTCATTTCCAGATTGTTCATGTCCATACTTCAAAGAGATGTTGACAAAGTCCTTAGGAAAACGAGGACAATGGACCCAATGCAAGCATCTTTACTACATCTTTACTGTTATCTGTAGTTTGGATTCCGCAATTGATGTGTTTATGCATGCCCCGAGCTTTAGCTTCAATGAAGTGAAGCGTGTTCTAGAAACTGGGGTTTTATGCCACGTATCACCATGATGTAGAAAGTAATTTGTAGTTTCCTTTATACTGTAGGGTTTGAAATTGTGTATTAAGTTTGTTGGGTTATATTTGAATATGGAGTGCGACGAAAAGGGCCACTACCAAGTTTTTGAAATCTTTCGTAGCTTATGTGCGACTGTGCGACTTATTGAAATCTTCCGTAGCTTATGTGCAACTTATTCAAGTTTATAATTTTATCTTTTCACCAATTGAGTAAAAAAATAAAGTAGTGAATAATATATTCCAATCCCCTCAAACTTTTGAAATTTTGAATTTTTTCAAACCAGATTCAACGTCTCTGAATGTGCAAATCCATATTTTATTCGCGGTTTAGGACCCCCTGTGGTACACGGTCATAGGCATCTTTTTGCTAATTTTTAAAGAAATATAAGTTACATGATTTTTATATTTTAACAACCGAATTTTTAAAATCCCAATAGAGATTTTTGCAAGTTCCTGCTCTCTGCTTCCATTTTCCCTGCTCCCTGCTCCCTGCTCCTTGCTCCCCGCTCACATACTAGCTTCGCTCGACCTTAGTGATCTCTAGGCACGGATAGTCGTAGGGTTTCTAAACTCGATATTCCATCCGGAGAAGCCCAAAAGGCTGGTGTCCAAGTGGGCGTGCACTTTCCTAGGGGCCATGCGAGGGAAGATCACCATCGATTGGGCATCGCTGATGCACAATCTTGCTGGGAGGTTGGTCAAGGGCCTCTACCGGACAAAGAAGACCGGATCGCCGCTCCCGTCTTACCTGACCCACTTCTATGTGAAAGACGAGTTGTTGACACCGGTGGAGCAAGATGGGTATGAAGAATTTTTGAACATTCAAAAGTATGGCGGACCACAAACCGACTCTGAAGACGAGCCCATAGTAGCGGAGTTGCCTCCGTTCGAAACCCCTCGAACCCGGAAGCAAAGTTGATTAGTGCAACAGGATGCAGAACCAAGGGCAGCTCAATTGACTCAGCTGGAGACGACCTCCGCTAGTCTAGAGTCTGCCGGCCCTTCCACACAATCGGAACGAGTACTTAAGGCAGATCCTCCGATACTCAACGGAAGACCGGGGGGAGATATTATGGAGTTGCTTAAGCACGTGACCTAGCGGACCGCGCTGCTTAACCAATTCATTGCGGATAGTATGGTGCTCGTAAACGATATCTTGACCAAGCTAAAGGTAGATGAGGTGAAGGATATCCTTCCCCGGTTGAAGGATCTCCAACATGTGCAAGCCCAGTTTAGCGTATTGGAAGAGCAACAGGCCCCTTTGATCGAAGCGCTTGCAAAGCTTCAGTAGAAGTTGGTAATGGCAAAAGCGGCAGTAGCGGAAGCACGAGCAACCCAGAAGGAGGCGGAGGACAGAGCCACCGCATTGGCACAAGCACTCGTAGAAATTTAGGAGGCGCTGAGTTTTTCTAGTTGACACGGTCAACCGGAGCCTCTTCTTCAACAAACGATTGGAAAAGGAAGGGAAGATGAATCGAGGACAGATCATCCGGTTCCTCATGGATCACGGTCGAAAGATGGAGAAGACTTGGAGCGAGATGCAACTCTTGGTCAATAATGTGGTCTGGGAGGAACCCGTGGCGCCGACCTCACCAATCGACCTCGGCTCCTCACCAGATGAAGCCGGGCCATCGAGTAGAGCATCGGGGGCTTCTGGGAAGGGAAAGGAGAAGGGGAAGGAGAAGGATAAGGAGATTCTGAGTACTCCCGATGCGTCGTCGCCAATGAGCTGGAATAACCTCCCTCTGCCTAGCACGAAGACCCTCAAGTCTTGGAAGGACACGCTCCCGACAACGCTCTTCCAAGAGACTCCCCCAATTTTTCGGCTTCCTTCCTTCTCTCCCTCCTCCACCCTCCGGAAGACAACCTCCCCACTGTCCAAGGGTCTTCCGGAGGAGACTTCCAACGTCAAGGGCATAATGGGAACCTCGGCCGGCACAACAGAGAAGGCGACGCAAGTAGTGCCACCCACTGACGACCGGGAGCCGACTACTCCAGCTTCTGGAAGCAAGAGCCAGGTACCGGAACCGTCTCCGGAGAAGACAAAGAAGGCAAGGGTCGTTGTGGACGAATCCTCTAGGTGTAGGAGCCGGCGGAATAAGGGTGCCCAGAAGACTTCCTAGTTAGGTCTAGGCTTGAAGTTAGAAATTGTTAGTTACTTAGCGATTAATTGTCTGTAGCGATTACCGATGGGGCTCAAGATTGCACCTGGCTGCCAAACCTTAGGCTAAGGAATTCTACAACTACCTTACCAGTTAGGAGTAAAAAATCTCGATCTGAGATCCATAATTTTTGGATCTGAGATCAGATTTCCGAATTTTTGGAGATAAGGCCTTTGTGCTATTAGGATAAGATGTTCCGGATTTCTTGCGGATAAGATAGACTTAAATTTAGGAAACTTAGTACTTTATAGATGAGTTTTAGAAAGTTCATCATATTGTTTCTCTCGCTGAAAACGTTTTCAATCTATTACTATGTGGTTTATCCCAAACGTGTGGTGATTGAGTGTTTTCTTGTGAGGAACGGATCCATTGTAGTTGGAGTATGGTGATCTAGTTCTCTTGTTGAGAGTGTTAAAGGGTTTATATTTGAAGTACCCGGTTGGGACTTGCATTAAGAGAACACCCAGAAGAGTTGGAGAAGAGAATAGAGAGAGCCCTCACATTCTTCAGGGTCCGAAGGTAGCCAGGAAAAAAAAAGACGTATTGCAGAGGTGTGCCTGGTGGTCTCTAGGGCACAATCCATGTGAACCTGGATTCCGGTTCAGGCCTGAATCTCCCCCTACAATAGGGAAAAACCTGATGTGTATGTCTAGAAGGAAATCCTCTTGCAAACTGTAAGGCTCACTCAGTAGAACGACTATAATACCGACCGAAATGTCGTTGTGGTCCGGATTTTCCTCTGCTTGATCGCATCCGGATGGCCATCCGGATGTTGTGAGAGCGTGGGTCCTGCAGCAACAATTGTCCACCGGTTAGCAAAGTAGGGAGAGTGGATGTCTAGCCACTTTAAGTCACAAGACAGTGGGGAATCCGGCCACTTACACAAAACATGATCAGTGGCCTTCCGGCCACTCGTTTAAATCGTCCGGAAGACTCTCTGAGGAGGAGCAGAGATAAATACAACTCCCTTCCAGCTGTCCGGAAATTAGTTCCGGAAGCTATTGTAAGAACTCAAGAATCCGGAAGGATCCGGATGTCGAGCAAAGGAATCAGTAGGAAAGCTAACCTATGGAGTAACGTTTGGTAGTTTAGTTTTTTTTGTAGTTCATTCAGAAAAGAAAATAATAGGTCTCTGTGAGAACGACACTGGAGCAGTTTACTTTGGTTGTATTTAATGACAATTAAGTGCTAACTAGAAGAATACTGACCCGACAACTTGCAACACCTCTACCCATAGAGAAAACAAAGGCCCTAGAAAAAAAAACCCCGTGCAAACATGTCTCAAAGAATATTGTGGTCAGATGAATGGCTCCGGATGAGGTTTGAAAACTGAAGATGGAGCCTTGACAGTCCTAAACCTAGAACCACTCAAGTATGCTTCTCAAGGAAAGTATGCTTCACGACTTAACAACCTCTAGCATATCCTTCTCACTCAAACTAAAAATTTCAAGGAATGCAAGAGATGGAAATGGGAAGATAAGGGGATGAGATTGAGGATGAGAAGGGGAGAATAAATGCATGGCGGCCGGTAGGTGGTTGATTTGGGGCTAATACTAATTGTCAACCTTTTTACAAATAGTGTACTAGGGTAGGTGGATGATTGGGGGTATTTATAAATGACAATGGCCACTAACTCTAATTGCCAAATTGTTAACAAAGTTACTTGTTAGGTAAATACGCTATTTGTACCACTACACTAAATGTCATCTTAAGTGTAGTACTCGTACATTTGAGTGGGGTAGAAAAAGGGAGTATAAGATTTTTGACAATCTATTCTAGTGCATAAAAAAAACTCACCTTATGTGGCATGTCTCACATCCTCTCTTTCCTCTTTAGAAACCACTTTCAGAAAAACTCTATTGTCTCATTACACCTTGAATGGTACATCCAAGACAATGGCAGAGAAGATTGTGAGCAAAATGTTCTTGAGTAGAGTCAAATGACATTGAAGCAATGTCATGTTGATATAATGACGGGCTAGAATCGAACCTTCATGACGGAAAGGTCAAATCTCAACTGTGCTGTGGCCTTCGTCTCGGTCTGTAAGTTTGGAATGGAATTTTGGTTAACCCCAAATTTCCGTGACAATTTCACACCCAAAACACTTCAAAATTGTTAATTCTTGTGCAATGAGTGAGGAAGGAAACAAAAAAACGTATTTCTAGTTTAAACCGTAGGATCTCATTAAAAACTCAATAAATAACATACTCGTAAAATTTCAACGACTTTGACCGCACGGATCGGAAGATTACAGTGTTTGAAGTAGAAAAAGGGTTCATTTTCATCCTTGGATTGTGCGGATCAGCAGGCTTTGACTTCACTTGGTATCAAATTTTTATACTACACAAGGTCTAAAGTTTATATCATCATGTTGATCATGATATAAACACCTTGTATTTCAATTTTTAGAGGAAGAGATGGGGTGTAACATATTCAAAAAAATTGTGCAAGTAGTACAGGTTCAATAACTACCAATTTACGTTTTATTTTTTGGGAACAAAATATGTTTTAGAAGGATAATCCAAACGGTCACTAAGAAGGTTTACAACACATCTTGTAATAGAAAAAACATAAAGTGAAAAATATGAAGATAGCAAAGTTTTGTGTGGTAAAGAAGAAGTTTCTTTGGTTCCTTGCCTAACAATGTGTGAAATTTTTTGACTTGGGATAAAGTGCATTTTTTCCACTAAAGACAAGATTTTTTTTGATAATATGAAAGGAAATATTATGAACTGCTTGTGCTGAAAATCTCAAATTTACTAGAGTGTCCTAGCAAAAGTTTTTGGAAATGCCGGACGTGCCCGCACTCGACACTTTTTCCTATAAGATGGCATAACTTCTTTTCTATAAGTTTGATGAGAATAAAAATTATACTCCCAACTTCCAAGTACCTTTTGTCTTCTTGCATCTCTGTATAGAACTTCAAGAATTTCAAATATAAATTGCAACCATGAGAACGTGCCCAAGATTTGCAAAAGCCCACCTTCGGACTTTTTTCATTTAGGGGTTAATCCCTAAAAGACCAAGTGCCTGTTTGGGAGACAAATGTTTTCACTTTGACTTCCATCAATCTGAACGGTCAAAATTTATTTTTTTAATCCACATCATCGCATATAATTTTAATAGAAGATCTTATGGTAACATTTTTAGTAAGTACATCTTGGAGTAGAGATTCTTCTAAAATGCCTTGGTCTTCTAGGGGTTAACCTTGTAAGGCCAAACGACCATAAATGGCTGGTTTTGGCACAAGAACCTTTGTAGCAAGAGCTACAAGCTACCTCAAAGAAAAAAAAACACCATGACTTACAGGTGAAGGAAGATAGACATCTATTGAGACCATCACCACGACAATCAGTGTGAGCATCAACAACTTATAGTGACTTCCATGAAGAGAAATAGTAGATTTTTGTGCTGAAATGTATCTACTGCGTAGATGTCATTCTGCATGATCTAGAAAAATCGTAGAATCTCTCTGGCCAAAATACCTCATCAGCCTCAAAGGGTTAACTATGTACAACATGCCTCCAATTTGAGGGAGGGTGGTGAGGTCAGCGATATTTTGAAAGATCCATCCATTTCTGGCCAAGGAGAATTGACCCCCTTGCTCGTCCTTATCCGAGGTGGGCCATATCTTAATTGCATGGGGTCATTTTTCTGGCCCTCTAATTCAGGGGGGTCCAAAGGCTTTTTAAAGAAAATTTTGAACAAATTTGGGGCCTACGGTCTTTGTTTACGGAAGTAGACCTTATCTTTCTATAAACAGGGCCCCATCCAAAAACAAAATAGGGGCCAGGTTTGGCCCACCACCTCGTGGCCCCCACGGGTAAGGACGAGCGAGGGGTCAATTCTCCCTGGCCTCCATTTCTGTTCTCAATGATTCTTAAGATAGTGTGACCTGGCACTCTAAAGTGCTGGCGGTGATTATAGAGCACGACACCTGTCGATGCCACCGCCATCCTCCCAATACTAGAACCCATTCAAATCTGATACCGGATCCAGAAAGGACCTCATGTACTGGTATCATAGATCTACATCCCAACTATACACCTCTCTTAGATGATGGTGCTTTTAGGTACGGTGACGGTTTTGCGAGTGCATCTCATTGCTTATATCTCCATGCGTGTTGGCAGAGTGTTCATCTTGACCGCACTTCACAATCGATCAGTACTCTTTCTTGTCTGCATAGTTCTTCAGATTTCTCAGTGATATCAAGCTCTGTGATTTCTCCTTTGCGGATTTCCAAGGCTTCATCGAGTGAAGGAGACGAATTAGCTGTGAGTTTTGGGATCCAGATTGATAGCCATGGACGCGGTGAGGCATGCTGACGCTCGTGTGGGTGCCGCCACTCACCCTCGAGGGAACATGCGCTGGCGTATGCAGAGGTGAGGCTTCACCGCATCCTGCATTGCTTGCACTTCATGTGTAGAGCCGGGTATTTTTGCAAGTTGAAGTAGAGGTGTTGCTGAAATGCAGGTCATGTTGTTGAGTGTTGAGCCTGGCCTGGTTTTGGTGATGCAGGTACAACCCGTTGGCGCGGCTGCGGTGGCAGAAGAACCGGGTGGCGCACCCGGTGGCGCACCAGAGGGCCCGCACCAGGGCGAGGGTGAACTACATCAACCCCCTTTTCTACCTGCGCCGCATCAAGAACAACTTGGTTGGCATGGGCAGGCGCAGGCACACCACTCATGTGATCTGAGGAGTTTATTTGCGAGAGTACACAGAATGTGATTTTTCACCTTGATTGGAGGTGGTTCATTGTACAGAGTTTTAAGGGCGGGTTTTGGTGCGAGTGTCAGATTTTGTAGTACACCCTTCCAGGGGTTTGATTCTGCTGTAAATAAAGATACCACTGTATTCTTTTATTTTGTACATGGTCTTTCTTGTGGGTTCTTAGCAATGGTTTGAATGTATGGATGGGTTTATGATGAGGTGTACGATGTCCCTCTGCGGATACGACGTAGCGATGAAGGCAGTCGTGGGCAGGTTTTGATGAGGTGATTCTGCAGAGATGAGCACCATGGTTATGATTTAAGATGAATGGTTACGAGTCGCTTCCAACATAATTGCAATTTTCGCAGTCTGAATTGGATTTACGATACGCAAATATTTTCCTCATTGCAGGGAACAGGGTTTTCTCAATATAACTGTTCGGTAGACTGTACTTTGTTCGATTAACCTGTCACACCGTTTATCATTCATCCGGCCATTATACAAACCTCACCTATGAACTTTTTCCAAGGCCGATGGTGCCCATTCCCGTGTAGTATGAAATTTCTTGCGGAATTTCAATGATGACATGCTGAAGATTCTAACTTGGAATTTAACTCTTGAAGGCTGGCCATGGCTAATGGAAAGTCTACAAGTGTACTAGATGATGTTCTTCAAAATCTCTTCCTTTTGCAGATTCAACCATCTACCATAGCTATAGCTTGGTCCTAAAGGGTTAAACCTATGCAAGACCTAGGTAGTATTGTTCCTATTTTAATTTTAGCAAATCATATAATCTTTAACTGGTTGATTAGATTTTTTTGTTCGACTATCGCCAATTAGCTACGAATAGTTTTTCCTCCGTTCATACTCTCATTAGAGCACATGCACCGGACATGCCAATAGGCACATCAACGGCAAGACATTCATTGGGTCCCCACCACTAACAAATTTCGTCACGCCAAACATATAGTGACGCCAATTTCAAGCACTTCGTAGCAACTTGACGTGAGTTGTAGCACATGCCAAAATTCTCAAATCAAGTTAGTCAACGTATGCACGAGCATCGTTCTTGCCTATTGCTTGTAAATGCTAAAAGTTTTACTTCTTATGAATATTTTCACCAACTATGTTTATGATGGTCCCCCTCTTTAACCCCTAAAGTTCCTTGACAATTTCCCTCAAAAGCTATAAGTGAAACTAACTTTCAAACCACAAATCCAAAAAATAAAATAAAAACATGTCCACAAAGCTCTTATCAAAGGCAATCTAGCTTACAAATTTCAGAGAAAATTGATTTTTTTTCGAATTTTAGGAACCTGCCCAAAAATCAAGGAATCCCCCCGAAGGAGACTTTGGTCCTTTAGGGGTTAAGTAGTATAGACATGTGCTCTCAGTAAAACAATTCTTCACAAGGGGAAAGTTAGAGCATTTTCAACACAATCAGTCTGGTTACACTAATGACCATCTCTAGTGTACCGAAACTCATCCTTCATGAATAAAACTGAACTTCCGGAATGCTCGAATCTCAGCTGTACTGTGGTCCAACGTCTCTGGCCAGAAGTTTGGAATCAGATTTTGGTTGATGATAATCTCGTCGCACTCGCCAGACTTGCACCTCACAACGCTGAACATGTGTCAAACTATAGGCGGTTCATTCTAATGAATCTAGTGAGCTGGTGTCGGCGTCGTCGTCAGAGGGAATCTCTCTTCACTCAGTGCACTTCACGAGCATCAATCTAATAATTCCACTTCCCAACCTGGTCTCCCACGGCAACGTGGCATACAATGGCCGGTTTGCCACAACCTACGTGTCAGTGATGGCAGCTCTCGATGCCTCCTGTGCTTGACACCTGTGTGCAAAGTCCACCTCCAACAGAAACTCATAAGCAGGCTCCCAGTGAGCTCTTCATCAGCAGTCCAACGATCATCACTTCCACACCCCGATCTTGCACCAGACTCTTCTCCGATCCCATCTCCAAACAGCGCAGCTTCTACTCCCCGGCAGCTTGCATTGTGGTAGCTTACATTGAGGTAGCTTTAGTAAGTTGAATCTCGTGAGTGCGCATTTCGGGCGCTTGAGTGATGGACGCCTTGCGACACGCTGATGCTCAGGTGGCCGCCGCCACACACCCCCGAGGGAACATGCGGTGGCGCATGCAGAGGTGAGGAGGGGGCCCGCCTCTGCTTCACGGCAGCTCAATGCATAGTTTCACGTCCATAGATGTTTGTGAAACAGACATGATGATGGTGTGATGTTGAAGTCATGTGGGGTGATTGACGTGGTGCAGGTACAACCCGTTGGCGCGGCTGCGGTGGCAGAAGAACCGGGCGGCGCACCCGGTGGCGCACCAGAGGGCCCGCACCAGGGCCAGGGTGAACTACATCAACCCACTTTTCTACCTGCGCCGCATCAAGAACAACTTGGGTGGCGTTGGCAGGCGCAGGCACACCACCCATGTGATCTAAAAGTATGGGGAATGGAGATTTTTAGTTGTACATACAGTGGAAGTCGGGTAGCACCCTGTGTTCTTGCATTTAGGGTTTCAATTTTTCTGTAATGTATTTGACATGGAGGTAAATATAATTGTACATTTGTTTTGCTATGTGTACAGTCTCCGGCCGATCTCTGCATGAGCTTGAAATTTGAGATTATTCTTTGAGGCTATCTTGCACTTTGACTCTGAACTGCTGGTATCTTGTTGCAAAATGTTTACATCAGTTTGTTTTAGTTTGTCTGCTTCGTGTTTCAAGAGTGATCGATCATCAAAGAACAGTACGGTGTCAAACTGGAGATCAATCTCTTTTATCTCTCGAGGGTGAGAGGACAGTTTCGCCCGAGTACGGTATTGACGAGAAGCGCTGAGAGTGATATACTCTTTGTGAGGTCGAGGGACCTTGGCCGAGACCGGTCGAAGAAATGGGGTCATCCCTTGCTCTAGCACAAGCTGTAGCTAGTTGGTAGTGTGGGAAGTTCAATTCAAATTTGGATAAGTTGTGATTGTTTAGCCAATGTCCTGTAGGGATTGATTATAGAGATTTCCTGAGCAGTAAAAACTGCCCTCAACCTCACTTGCCAACAACTCCCTTCAGTACTTGTCCGTGACAAATATGACAAACTCAGTGGTGATCAAACAACTGTCCCAAATATGTCCTAGGATATGTTCCTCCAAAAATTAAACTATATATGTAAATTTGTATATATATAGTTTAATATGTACATACTATATACTGTATGTTACATACTATATATTGTATGTTACAAATGGTTATGTAATATATATAATCCACTTAGCACCGGATTGTACATGTTATAAGTGTGTATGTCACTCTTTGTAAGTTTACATACAAAGAGGTTACGTTTGTCATCCTAATGTGTGTTTTGAGCAAAATGCACTCTCAAAAGTGAAACGTTTTGACTTTTGCAATATTTGTGCAGAATTGCGGCACTTCAAATGCATGCTTTTAACCCTTAAACATCAGTCCGGAATTGTTTGTTTAGGCACATATTTTACTATGTAGAATACATGAAATGTATTAAATTTTAGCTAGACTTACACCTTTGGATTTTAGATTCTTCACCCAACATCTTTCATTTGGAGGTCATTTCAATATCTCAACCTTATCATGTTTAAATACAACACTATACATGTAGAATACTATGGCCATTAGTGGCATCTTGTGACGTTAAGGCTTAATGTTGTGTAAGTCTATCTCTTTTTTTTTTTTTTTTTGTAGCAGCTGATGATTTGTAGACTGGGTCATTTATGCATGTAGGCTAAATGCTCCTCTAGATTACCATAGTCAGTCAAGTGGTACTCAATGACCAAATGATATCACATTTCTTCATGTGTGCATTTCAATCCTGATGATGCATTCATACACCCGTTGAAGTATTGATATTTCTCTAATGACTTCTCTCTGTGCAGTTGCTTCAGGAGAAGTCAAGCCTGCGCTATCAGTAAAAATACCCGAGCGAGCAGCTAACAACTCATCTAGTACTCCAATTGTTTTCAAGAGAAGAGGCCGACATGTTGAATGACTGGTAGCATCGGCAGCACTTATTCTGGTTTTGCCGACTCCAAAGTGTCAAACGTGGATCAGATGTGTGTCAACAAGGACTACCCATACTACTATGGCCAGTGGACACCACGTGGAAGTACTTGTATCAGACGAGAGAAAGTAGCCGGGCCGGAGAAACCATGCTGTAAAGACTCTGGCGGCCACATTCTACCCTTGCGGCTTGTCACAGGCTTCGCAATTGTGGAGGGACTGTACCTCACGGGGCTCAAGAGCAAGGCCTCCCTAATGAAGTTCTTGAATGGTCTGATCATATCGTGGGCAGGACGAAAACTCCTGTCGGTGAAGAGGATTATCACGGAGTACTTGAAGTTCATCGGTGAGCTCGCCTTGAGAGCCATTGAGACTTGAGAGAAAAAGGTTCCGAGTTTCGACCGGGACTCAGTGCCATGGTGCGTGTCCATTCCATTGGTCTGGGATGAAAATGCAAAGCAGCACATACGGACGTGCATGCTGAGCGCAGGACTTGTGTCCAGTGACGGAGCCACGACGTCGATCATGCTTTTGGCGGAGCCAAAAGCCGCATCATTCCACTGCCACCACCTTTTAATGTCGGACAACACCTTGGGTACTGTGCCCAACTTGTATGCGAGGGAGAAGGTTATGGTGGTGGACGCCGGAGGCAAGACGGTGGACGTTGTGGTGCAAGAGGTGATCCAGACAGGAAGCAACTTCAAGGTGAAGAGGTGACGGCACCTTCGATCGGCCCATACGGAGTGACATCTGTTGACGAGTCCTTCATGAAGTTCTTGTCGAAGAGAATAGGATACCTAGGGGTGTTTCTGATTCAGGAAGACCGCTATCGATGGCGCTTGCTCAAGGAATGGGAAGTTATCAAGTGTGGCTTCGGCCATGGCACAGACACGATGAACATCACCCTCCATAACCAGCTCCTCCTTGCAAAGTTGGAGGCGTACAAGGCGGAACGGGGTACCCGCGCCGATCGTCTTACTCGACAATCGAGTTGACGCAACAGGAATTGCAGTCCATTTTCGACCCTGCGATTGAGAACATCCTCGTATTGATCGACACTCAGTTGAAACAAGTCACTGATTCCCAGCACAAGGTGATGTTTGTGGTGGGCGGATTGACACACAAGTGGATCGTGACAAGGAACCTCACAGCACGATCCAAACAATCCAATTCATTCTAATCTTTCTTGTCGAAAGGAGAGTCTCATGCTCATTTTACTAAAATTTTCCCATATGGAATGAGTATGAAAAAGCTTATCTTCAGAAATCAGTATCCAGGATTATTTGAACATAACAGAGATCAGAGGTAGAACTTACTAGATCTTCATCGGAAAACATGATTCTGTGCACTCGTGAGTATTCATTATTCAACTGTGCGCTGATCTTTACTGGACCTTTGAAAGACACGAATAGGAACGCCGACCAGGCCGAAGTCTTCTCGAAGAGCAGAGGCCAGAAACCGAAGCTCGGTATCATCAAGCTTGCCTTGCCCACTCACAAACACTACAAACGTTGGAGGTCGAGCCTTTACTTGCGTCATGTACCTCACTTTGGCCCCATGTCCTTCCCCACCTTTCGGGTGCCGGCTCATCACCTGCAAACCATTCATTTTTTTTTTAAAACAGATATTTCATGGGTTATAATGCAAACGATCAGATCAGGTAAAATAGAATCATTTGTAAAGTCACCCAAAGGTACACCCACTTTTGAAATAAATACTGCTATTTCTTCACTCTTAATAATGTTGTACCATGGATCTCAGCCACCTATTTCCCTCTTAGAGTTGATTTTAGATATTTAGGGCTATTAAGGGCTGATGTTAATTATTTAAATTGAAGAAGGTTGTCAAAACTCTTTGTCATACTTTACAGAGGTCCTGGAAAGAGGTTTAACCGACACAAGGCATCGTTCTTTTACACACCTTACGCAGCCAGCGATTAAGTTTGGCAGTTGGCAGCCGCACACACCACAATCTGTAGCTTTCATTGACATGACGCATTATAGCAGACCGGCCCTTACCCTCCAGGGCAGAGACGAATACTATTGGCACTCCAGTGATCTGAAATAGACATAGGGTAAGGTCCACATATCCATAAAATCACTAAAATCATAAAGAGCAACAAACAAGAGCGAACAGGAGTGGGTTGCACCTGTGGTAGGAGTTTCTGGATTTCTTCTGGAACAGCTTTCATGACAAGTGATCTAAGCCGGGCTTGATCACTTCCAGCCAGCAGATCCATTTTGTTGACGATGACAACAAGGCCCCTACCTTCTTGAACCACCCACTGCGCAAGAGCTGCTTCTGTGTGCCGCATGCTCTTCTTAGTTTGTGCTATCTGGATTCAGATCCCACTGCCTAGGGTCAACAACAAAACGATTGACAACAAGGATAGACTGAACTCCTGATGCGTAACCACGGGCAGTTATATCTCTGCTCATGAACCAATCTAACAACTGAGTTTCTGTGACCCCTGGCCATACTGAGGATTAAATGCTTTCTGAAAAGTGATTGATGTAGTAATACCTCTTGAGCATCCAGAACAAGTGCAACAACGTGAGCTCGTTGAACGTTGCGGCGTGCATTCATGGCACTCAAAGCTGCAGGCCCCTCCGCCAACTTTGACCTTTGCATCCACCCTGCAGTGTCAACCTGCCAAACACCACTATCAACGAAGAACATAGGATGAATTGTGAACCGGGAACAGATCATAAAGAGTAAGGAGATTGCACTGAGACTTACAAGAAATATTTTCTGGCCTTGGTACTCAAATTCCACTCGAATGGAATCACGAGTCAGGCCAGGCTCCGGCCCAGTTAGCACGCGTTCCTCGAGCAACAGTGAGTTGAGAAGCGTGGACTTGCCAACATTTGGACGCCCGGCTATAGCCAATTGCATTGGCACCTTCTTCAATTCGGCTTCACTCAACAAGACCTCGTTCTCTTCGTCGTCCTTCAAATTCAACTTGGTCTCCAATTCGTCAATTTCATGTGAGTTCATGTCCTCTTCAAAGTTGTCTCCCACTGTTTTGAGACCGATCTCGTTCTCAGGTCCACTTCCAGCACGTTCATCTCCACGAAGCTCCAGTTCAGTCTCGTGAACAGCAGAATAATCTTCTTCCCGTAACTTTGCAGCTGAACACAAAAAGAGTTATTCAAGTTACAAAACCAAAGTACGATAGCAGCGATGATGGATAAATTGGTCAATCCCAGAAAACAAACAATTGACCAATATGGCCACTAAAATAACAGGGAGTGGCCAATGTGACAATTGGTATAAAAAAAGAACACGACTGTTACCTGCTCGCTTGGCTAACATCTCTTCCTGAGCTCTTTCCACCCACGGTCGTAAATCTTCATACAAATCCGCCAGACCCTGTCCGGACTCTGCAGAAACGGCCACAGGGGTTCCAAACCCCAGACTGTGAGCCTCTCCCATGGCGGCCATCAGCGAGCCGCTTGCATCATCGTGCATTCCTTCAGCCTTGTTAAGAAGGACCTTCACTCGCACATTCGGCGCAAGCTTGCGAAGCCACTTCCCCACGTCGGCATCCAGCGGTTGAACCCCAGCTCTGCAAGCCAAACTTCACTTCTTCAGCACGTAAAGAACACTATTATTCCCGTTAGATCAAGCCATGTAGTTCGAACTCGAAATTGTCACAACATGCATGTGAGTAAATTACTACTTATGTTCAATAAAACTAAGGCTGGGTAAACCTGGAGGTGGTTCTGGATGGATATACATATATACACATACCTGCCATCGATGAGGAAGAGAGCGATTTGGCAGTCCCGGAGAGCCGTTGCTGTGATGCCTGCAGTCCGGGCCAGGACGGTCTCTGACGCAGCATCTGTCTCCAGGCCTGCCGTGTCCATGACACGGAACCGCATGTCACCCAGCTTCGCAACGCCCTCTCGCACGTCGCGTGTGACATGGCTGTCTGGAGTGTTGTACACAAGCGCCTCCCGTCTCTTTGTCAACCTATCGTTCATCCAAGCAGTGTCCTCGTGCAAGTCAAATACTCAATCACATCATGCATCTTTGAATCTGTTGCAATGTCATAAGGGACTCTTCTATACCATCTCCAATTACTTTGCATGAAATAGAAAGTCAGCCGAAGTTTAAAAAACATGCCCCTCTTATATCTTAGTGAAGAACTAAATATCAGCTCTAGAAAATTCTCAATCGATCTAAAACCTGCAAACTCTTTCTCACTCTCAAAGAGGACTATAACTACTTAGACTTGAGTTTAAGGATCACCCTTTTCGCTTCCATTGCCTGAATTGAAGGATAAGACCACCAGACTCTTCTATAAATCTAATAACTATTAGAGCGAGCAAAGAGTACTAAAATAAATCAAAGAAGGGGGAATCTTATGGACTTGACAAACAAATCTGATGGCCATAAATGCTACAACCATAAAGATTTACACCAGAAGCATAAATAAAAGCTGAATTCAGGTCAATCAAAGAATTATACTAAAAATACAGAAAGCTGCAAGGAGCTCGTACCCTTAAACCAATCCAAGGTTTTTTAAGGAATTTAAGAGTTTAAGGGTTCAAGAATACGCACAAATGAATCAAACGGGAAGCTTCGAAGAATGAAAGATGGATCCATACTAAAATGCTAAATTTGTTCCTCCTAACCAAAGGAGCATGGGCGTCTATACCTGTTGAACAATGCTGATTTTCCGACATTGGGTCTGCCAACGAGCATAACCTTGGAAAGTGTATCGATGGGAGGCTCCAGAAGCCGCTTCACCGCCCGCTTCCCGGCGCCACTCACAGCACTCAACTTCCCCATCTTCTTCTTCGCTCTACTTGCTCTCCGTTCTCCCTCAAATCCACTCCAACTCTCCTCCACAACCCAATTCTCCTCATTTCCTTTAAAAAGAAAAAAGACATCAATTGACACAAGAAGCAGAATCATAAAAATTCCAGGCAACTTCAATCCATGGATGCTCAACTGTAAACCCTCTCTCTCTGTCTTTAAGCCCTGGAAATGCCATTCTAACCGCACCTCAGTTGATGCAACATCATAGCCAGGGTCAATTAGCAGATAATATCATAAATTACTCATTGTAAGGAAGCATTGTGATCATAGAAGAGAAAAAGTAAACTAACCACTGCAAAGAAGCAGCACGCGCTGCTCTCCAAACTTGCGACATTGGCTTAACACAAGCGTAGTCTGCACTGTACGAAATTATAAGGAAACTCGTAGCAATTTTCACAGGAGTCTTACACCCTTAAACCCTAAACCCTAAACCCTGCATCAAAATCCCTTCACTACAAAGTGTTCGTAACAAATACGGCCACAGATGAACGCATTACGAGACGAAGCTGTGATCTCACCTGGGCTTAAACCCTAAACCCTGGGACGACCCAGAAGTGAATTGTGGAGGGCGTAGTAATAAGGTAGGATAACCTAAAACCCACCGGCGACCCAATACCGCTCTCTTCTATACCCTCCCTAGATTTCAGCGAGGAGGTGTAGCTGGTCATCACATCACTTATAAATTCATTGGTCATTAAGTTGGCATGTGTGAATAGTGTCTAAATAGTGTCACAACATGGCAACTTAACCCCTGAAGGCCCATTTAATCCTAGAAGAAAGTTTTTCATTTTAGGCAAGTTTCTAAACCTTAAACCCTAAACCCTAAACCCTAAACCCGGCTTTGTAATCTGCTTCCTAAAGTAGATCAGTTTATCCACGCACCTAGTTTCAGCTACAACAAGATCAAACGCGTGTTAGAAAACCTGCTACCACACTGTCACACTGTAAGAACAGTGTGACAAATAGTTCTACTATACTTTTTATTCCTTTTATAACAGAAATGGTGGTGAGACTGAAAGGGCCACCGTGTAATATTGTTGTACATGTGTCTCTCCTACTGTATTATTATTATCAGCGATATTCTTTTACAAAGTATCATCCTTCTTATAAAAAAACCAAAAATGATGTATGAATTAATTTAAACCTAATTAGATAAATAGTTCTTTTGTATCTACCATTGATTTCATTCTATATGTTCCCAAATTCTAGTCTGCACTTCTAATACTATCGAGGTAAGGGAGAATTAGATTGTAAGCAAAAAGTTAAGTTCATCATATATGCAATCTTCCCAGCATTGCATATTTCTACCTTCTGAGATGGAACAACATGGCCAAACTTCAACTTTATATTGGAACAATTATGTGTTTGATGATACAATGTTAAAAAAAGATAGTCTTTAAGTCTTTAAAACATGGATGATTTTAAGAATATTCGGGCGAAATATATAATTTCTTTCATTCCTTATGTCTGTAACTGATTACAAATATATTCATTTCGACGGTTATGAGCTCATATATTCTTCCACAACATGAGGCCAAAGTTTTAACCAATCTCCTTTTTCACGGTTATAGGTTCATTCATTTTCCACAATACTGACCAAATTATGAACCCAAAATAGTCAAATTTCTTATTTTAATGTACATCAGCAAATTATTGAAACTAATATCCATGTATTTTGAGAAAAATCTTGCCAAAAATCCTAATTTTTCTGCTCACCGCTCACCACTCACCGCTTCTTGCTCACA
The DNA here is from genome assembly GCA_963971425.1 of Bryoerythrophyllum caledonicum. Taxonomy (NCBI): domain Eukaryota; kingdom Viridiplantae; phylum Streptophyta; class Bryopsida; order Pottiales; family Pottiaceae; genus Bryoerythrophyllum; species Bryoerythrophyllum caledonicum. The sequence goes on along the minus strand of OZ020521.1, from coordinate 9,896,928 downwards.
AAATAGCTTCGCTCTTGGAGGACTGTGCGGAAAACTCCGAAAATGCCGAGGGTGTGGATGCATTATGATGTGCCTAAGGAGCAGCATCCAAGGTTTCCTTTTACAGCACTAGGGCCACAGAAAGCGGATGGCCGAGATGACCTCCCGTAGAGTCATATTCATCATCTGATTCGGACTCAGATGGACGTGTAGGTCGGCGTTTATCAAGTTCTGCAGTGGGGCGTGCTTCACGAAAAAAGCGGCAACGAGTGAAGCTCCATCAAGCATCACTTGTGATGGTTCAAGGAGGTTGCCAAGAAGATTTACCAATCGTAAATCCTGCTCGCGATGATGAACCCATAGTCCGCTTTGGGGATGTTGGAGATGGAGAATCCATCCATATTATGGATGAAATGCCAATGATGGATGTCGTAGTCACCACTTCCAACACCAGGCATGTAGCATCGGGGTCCGGAAGTACGACCGTCGATGCTCACCAGGAGTTATTGGACACTATAAGCTTGAAGGATGAGATAATTCAACGTCTCCAAGAAGAGATTCAAAACCTCAAGCTGCAATCGAGTGAAAAGGGTGATATTATCGCCAAGCAAGCAGTTGAGATAGAAGAGTTGCGTCATTGAGTTGTTGCGAGCCAGGCTAATATTAACGGTGTTGCTCGAGGTGTGGACAACACAATTCTCGACAATCTGGTTGGCAACATAACTAGTTGCTTGCTAGAGACCCCGAGGAGACCACAACGTCAACGCTTGGCTAATAGTCCGTCGGTTTTTCTACCGCCGCTCACAGTAGCAGCACAACCATTTGTAGATTCCATCGGCACCGAGGATTCTCTGTTGTTTTTCCCACCTAATCCAAGCACAGAACTAGTTCAGCTTCACAGTGCAAACAAAATCCTTCGAAAAAGGATTGCATCAGTGGGCGAGCAATACTATCAATGAAAGGTGGCATGCATCTTGAATGTTGACTGTGCAAGGCAAATGGCAATAGAGGTCGAGAAGATTGACAACAAATATCTGACGACAAATACGCGCCGTGACTTTGGACTCACATCTTGGGCAAACATCGATGAGATGTTTCCAAGTGAATTGCCAGTACGTGATGGTGGATCTATTGACTAGGCAAAGTTGAGGTGGGATCACAAAGAGGCTATGTCTTCTCATGCCCTTCAACCAAGCAAAAACGTGGAAGCAAGCAAGTTATAGCCAACACCAGCAAGCTTCACGCAATACGGAGATGATTGCCAAGTTTGTTTAAATCCTTTCGAGCCAGAAGGTGCATATGCTCTTGGCACGTGCCGGTGTTTATACCATCTAATGTGTCTCTGTAAGGTTTGAAACTTGGGTGGACTTACAAAACACCCAGGCTACACCCACCTCTAGGTTCGTTCTAGGGGATGATCTGGCATCTAGTCTTAGGTAGTTATCTCTAATTCCACTAATAAATGTGTCAATTGTTGTTTGCTTTAAGGTTTTGAAGGTAAAAGTGTATCTATAATCTACACTCTTAAGGATTTTTACTTCTTATTCTTATACCCACAAGCATGTGCAAGTATGACGTGAGCCTTGCTCATTGTCATTATTTTGTGAAGTGCCCAATGACTTCTAACCTATACCCTCATGGGTAAATGGATGCTATCCATTTGGTACTCATTGCCAATTCCTTAATTAATTCAAGTTAATAAATCACAATCTAACCTCTAGCGATGAGCTCCAAGCTTCCTTATGTCTTCACTTTATACTTCTCGTCATCACACCTTTAAACCACAAGTTAAAGTACAAACAACACACAAAGAATAATTAACACTATTCTTAAAGGTTCAAAGTATTAAGTCTAATTCTTGTCTCAATTAACTAGATGCACTATTATCTCTTTTAACTAGACTTCCTATACTTTGAATATTTCTTTATATCAAACTTTTTTTCCTTTGTTAATTCTAAATTATTTACTACACCATTATCCTTCGTATACTATTACACTTTCTAAGGATATTCTTGTAATATAAGTCTTGATCAATTCTACTACTTGGCTAGTCTTAAAGATTAATTTTAAACACAATTAGACTCTTGATCTAAAATTTACAATTTAATTACTTGACTCACAAGTCAATGTAATTTCACATTATGTGATCAACTCAACCGTGTGTTGACCAAACATTAATCATCAAAATTATTAATTCTCAAATTAATATTGTATTTGTAATTGAAACTTCAATTCTCATGAATTCCAATTCCAATGATTCTGAATCACAAACTTCAAAGAAACATTAGTTCATCACATACATAATGCATTTTTTATTGAAATTAATTATATGCAATTTAGAATTAATTTTATTTTTGATTGCAATTAATTCTAATTCACTTCTATGCATCAATTGTCTTGCATATTTTTTGTTTATATATTTATTTTATTTTATTTTTAATTTTTTTACAATTTGTTCACAAATTGGTACTGTAGATATTCAATTTCTACTCTAACCAATTTCACTTCCAAAATTCACAAATTTAATTTATTTATTATAAATTCTTTTCTAGTGAATTTTGTAATCTCATTACAATTCTCCTTCACATTTAACTTCCACAATTCATAATTTTGAATTGAATTCCTTTCTTAATGTGTCTTATTACACATGAACAATTTCACACAACAATTACAATTATGTAGCTAGCCACTCGTAGACTTACACATAATTCAATAATTAAATATATTTCAAACAAATTTCTTACAAATCACATGTAAGAATTCTTACTAGCTTCAATCCAAGCTAGGACTCACATAATTTTCTTCAAATGTGGTGTAATCATTATCTCTTTCTATTCACTTATACCATCTAATTATGAAAAGGTGCCACTTTTCCTAATGACTTTTCCTATCACCTCTTTGGTTTAATTTCAAAACCTTTTCATATCATTAAGAGTTATGTCCTTTCTTCGTACCTTTCTAATTCTATTTTCTATTTACTTTAGTAATTTCTATTTATTTTTTCTTCTACTTTTACTTTTACTTTATTCTTTTGAAGTTGTTTCTATAGCTTTTAAGCTCTAATTTTTTGAAATTTAACAACTTTATCATTTTGGCTCTACATAGCCCTCTTCTTTAAATTGGAGACGTCCTCCTCGACTTCAAAAACCTTTGTTTCTGAATCTTTGACTTCTGCACTTCGTCTTCTTTTTTATCGTTTTCTTTTTCTTTTAGTCTTCTTAAGCTCCATATAGCATTTCTTCTTATTTATCTTTCTTCTTTAACAATTGTTGATTGTCTTTATTCGCTTTCCATGCTTCAACTTTGTTTTTTTTTATTAAAAAAACTTTTCTTTAAGTCTCTATCAATCAACTTTTATTTTTTCATTTTTCCATTTCTTCTTTAATACTTTAGACTTTTCCAAAGTTTCTAGACTTTCATTCATCATGTATCACTTAAACATGTTCTTCATATTTTATTTTCCCTTTTATTTTTATTTTTTATTTAACCCCTAAAGGACCAAGGCAATTTTTCCTCAAAAACACTCCAAAACTGCCATTTTCACTGCATTCAACACAAAACGATACAAAATCATTTTTTTAAAAACTTAACCGTAGGATCTTGTACTAGACTTGTATGAGAGTGTGTGGTGAAATTTTTGGTAAGTTTGACCGCACGGATTGAAAGATATTAGCCTTTGAAGTGTGACACAATCTCTTTTCAAGTCATACTATACACCTTCAACAAACTTCGACCACCTTCTATGGAAAGTTTTTGCACTACGGGCCGTGATTTTATTGTCTTAACTTGAAAAGGATCATGTTAGGCATATGTGCACCAAATTTTAGAAGTAGAAGAGGTGTAGAAGATGTCCTAAAAAATCCTGCAATGCACCTATGTGCCGAGAATCAACAATACACTTTATATTTTGCATATATCATATCCTTCTCAAATATTTGAAATTCACAAATCCGTACGGTAGATGCAAAGATCTCAATTTCCTTTCCAAGAGGACATTTTCAGTCTTTTAAATGGACAAAAACTCGAATTTCTATTGAATTTAGAAGTTATTAAAGTTTGGTGACAGTATTTGTGATAAGTCACACTAAACTGCTGCACTATTTGTATATGTACGTGAAAATAAATTGTAACTTTTGAACCGTAAGTCGGAATTCTACGAAATTTGTGTCTACGCAAAGCTAATCAAAAGTTGGCTATCCAGTAAAAAATCTCAGAAAATAATGCCTAGAATTGAGAACGTGGTACCTTACCCAAACTCAAAACGTCCCCCGAGGGGACATCGGTCTTTTAGGGGTTAAGTTTGGAAAATCAGCACTGATTAGTCCTTACATCACTAGATTAGTATGTTAGTAGTGTGTGTCCTCACCACTAATTACTAATTTTATGTCACTAATTTCCTTTCCACATTTATCGATTTCTTCTAGATTATGTGAGCTATCCTATCATACAATTTATGTAGTGTGTGTATTACTTCACCACTAATTGTATTATCTACATTACTCACATATTAACCTCTTTTCTTTCTTATTTTTTCCATTTCTCAATATTATCATGTTCTCTCTTATTTTTTCCTTTTCATAACAATCTCTCATTAGATTTATCATGTTCTCTCTTAAAACTAATCATTCTCATTCTCACATCTTATCATGTTACTACTCAAGTTTTTAATTTTCTCTCTTATTTTTCCCTTTCACTATTTTTCTCTTTCAACTAATTTTCTTTTTTCTTTTTTTTCTTTTTCTAAACGTTTAGCAACTTCTATTTTTTTTCATAGAATGGAATAAGAATTACAATAATACTTTTAAGAGCATACTAAATGGTTGCATTTTGATGAGCATATTCTTGAGCATCATTATAGAATATTTAGAGAATCTTTTTAAGAAATCTTCATGTTTGGAACAGGCATGGTAAGTCCAGGGCCTATTACTGAAATCGTGTAGAGTCTCCTTTGCGAGCAGGACATACATGATCATGCATATCCTCCAAATTACTTGATTCTTAATTTATTCAGCCATTAATCCGGGCCTACTTGCATGTAGATCTACGTCAATTGTCCATTCGCATTGAGCTTCATACAGAGCAACTCGTCTTTTGATCTTTTACTCAATTTGTCTCAGTGGTGGTCCCGGTATAACTAAAAACTGTGAGTCACGCGCAGTTGAGCCACTTGGAATTAAGTTACCCGCGATAAGCCTCGAGATAGGTGGAATCAGATGCTGAGAAAACAACCTATATCGCGAGAACTTTGCATGGTAGGTGACTCCGAAATTTCTGTACCTCCATACTTAGTATTTAACAAGATTTTCATACTCACCTTGGTTACCACGTAACCACTGTTGCGCTTATCAACAACTTGGGAGCCATGCACGTCAATATAGACAGCCTTTCTGTCTATGCCTGTGAAGATCTTTAGGAAACATACTCTTAAATCTCATACTTATAGGTTCAGGTTGTACGAATTATCACGGTCCATATGTTGCATAATCTTAGTAGAATCGGAAGCTTACGTATCACTTTAGTTTAGAGTATACAATAATCAAACTTCACGATTATGTCCTTGTGTATATTGCTACAAGAGTGTGCACAAAACTGGTCTACCTCATCGCTCGTTGATACCACATCAATTTCCACCAAAATATCCTTAACATCATATTCTTCTGAGTCAAGCATCATTGTCGCTAGAAAATCAAAGACTCCCACTCACCAGCACGAATCTACATCACATAGCTGCTAAATAGTAGATGTTCACAGTATTGTACTTGAAAAATTCATCGTCATGTTTCTCATAGTTTGTATTAATCGAACGCTCCAGATGTTGATCTGTGTCTTCACACGGCCATAAGGTAGTCGCGCGGTCATCCTCGAAGTCAGCCAACGATAGACCCCATATCGATTGGTGAGGCTGAGGATACCCAGTATATAGTGGCTGAGTAAATTGTTTACCTTCAGTGACAAGCATGGATGGCCTGGTCTTCTCAAGTCGCAGTTGATACTGCCGTGGCAGTCTTCCGGCGCTAGTGCCGGGTATACAATGACCTTGAGAGACCCGCTCCATTCCGCTTGGTGTAGTTTAGACACAGGGTAGACACATGTAGGTGCAGTTGTAGCACAATTTTTTTTTTCATTTGTCTTTTAGATCCACATAACATGTTCACTTCATACATTTCGCTTCATGCATCTTGATAGTGTCAATTAGAAGTCTTTGTTAACTCCAGTTCATCAAATTAGCAACATTGGAAATATCGCGATAACTTCAGTCTGTATTGACGTCATTTTTCTTTGCACGTTGTTCTGAATTTTTGATATCCACGTGTGGTTCATAGATCACCTTATGTCATCTTCAGCTTGGTGCTCAGAACAGTAGGATCACGAGTTGTGAGCTCTTCTTACAGACATAAGTTAACGTTAATTTGTGAACAACCTGCACACTTGGTATCTCTAATAATGTGTTCATTCTTTACAGTCCATATTCATGTTGTAATTCACGTTGTTCTATCTCATGAATCTGCAGACACCACGCACCTCACAACATCGATTTGCTCTCACCCATGTATCGTCAAGTTACAACCCTTCCAATTGTGTCCACATTCAACACTGTACGGCCAATGACTCCAAAGGCTTAGTACAAAAATATCTTTCAAGTCAGCTCTTAACATATTCATTCTTTGCAGTCTGTATCATTACTCCAACTTCAAAGTTCATCCAACTGAACTCATATTCATGACATAGAGTAACACTTAAAATCTCCAGTTCAAGTTAGCATCTGCCGTTGCATCATCATAAAATAAAAACTTGCACTGTCTGAGGTTCGAGTATGATAAAAATCAAAACTCTAACGCGGCCAAACTACCATATCAGCTGAACAATAAAAGCCTCTGTTAACTAAGCTGACATCGCACTTTGAATGATCCCCTGTTCCTCGTCCAGTCTTCGTACTTCACGCTCCAGGATAGACTTCGGTATGTCTCTCAAACTTGCACAGTTTCTCAAAGTTTGCGGCGCGTGTCAATCTTCGGCTTCTTGTGCTTGTATTCATCAGCTAAATCCAAATCCTGAAGGTAGCTCTACATCTCTATCCCATCCAAGTTGCGTCGCACGTCGTCATCAATCATGAGGTAAGTTGCATGCGACTTCTGGTATGCTAACCAGGTAGTAATCTGATGCTGTTGCTTTGGAGAAAACTCCAATGAGAACATGGAGCTCGGTCCAATGAGAAACCGCGTAAGAGCCATGGTTTCAAGTATGCGCAACCAACGCGCGGGCTTCTGCTGAAGCTTGATCCAAATATGGAACTCTGGTTTCGCCTCATCATACTTGTTGACATTCACTGTCACCTTGTATTGCGTGCATACGTAGGCAAGGAAGTTGCAGAACACAGCTGCTCTGAAACAAATAGGGTCGATATGGTACTTGTGTGCTTCAAATAAGCACGATAAGAGATTGCACACTCGTGCCGTGTGGCAAAGGTTCGTGGCACCAAGGGCCAATTGTATGGAACTGAATCCAAACGCGCCCACGGCGCCCACTTGTATCTCCTTGGACCATGAAGAGGGCACATGTGAGGATTTGTAGCCACTGCTAAGGGAACTGCGTGAGTCCAACTGATCGAAGCTCGTGGATACATCTGATCCCATGGCTTCCAAGCCTTCACCGAAAGTTCTACGTCCTCCAGTATCCATTCAAGCGCAGGCCAGGTGGGAAAAGGTTTCTCCTCAACGGCATCAAACATAATGTCATAGTTACCAAGGTATCTCTGTTTCATAATGGACCCTCCCACTAGCGCTGCTGCACCTATCCAACCAGGCGACTGATAATCCAAGGGAGGAGCACTCAACGTCACCTGAGTCTTGAAGTCGTATGTGTCCATGACGTGAGTCCTTGCTCCCTCCAGTGCTTGCAGCAAGCGTTGCTTCGCTCGTTGTTGGCCGTAGACATAGTGACCCATGGTCATCTCTCCTCGTTGGCCAATCTCTTCCCTCACTCGGGCATGCATCAAGGTGTTAGATAGCAGCTGCTCGCTATCCAATTCATGGAGAAGATTCTCCAATGTCCTCTACCATCCTGGAATAGCCTCAAAATTCTCAAGAGTGACGAGGGGTCTAAAATCTGGAATCCTCACAAGTCGATATGGTTCCACAGGCTGCTCCGCCTTTCTCTTGTTACTAATTTGAGCCTCTAAGGTCATGTAGTAAAGGAGCACTTGGGTGCCTAAGTCACCAATCCACAAGTTACACTGATTTGGATTCTCCATATCAAGGTCAACTCTTGCTAACACCTCACACATAAGATTTTGCATGTTAGCAAAGGGCTTTGCGCCTCTCCATAGACGCTCAAACTCATCGTTACTCAACTTAACTCTAGGTGCTAAGTCCGTAAGACGCAAAAACGTACTCTTCTGCAGTTCATAAGCTTTGAACAGGGAATAGGGATAAGGTGCGTCCAATTCTTGTTCCCATAGAGCAGTCTGTAGCTTCAACCTCAAAGCTTACTCAGTGGTGAACTACTAGATCAACTGAGTATTCGCCGCTGTCAGAGTTTGAACACTACGCTCAAGCGTGGTTACTGTCACAGGATCTGCCTGTACCACCAGCTGAGCTCTTTGACCATCTAACCTCAACTCATGCAATTTCTTTGCATGTGTGCGCACTAACGCATCTTTTTCTCCGGTGAGCTTCTCACCGTTTTCTCTCTGATACTTGTGCATTTCGGTGATGTTCTTCACCTTCTGGTTAGCTTCATGGACCTCCCTCGTAAGGCGACCCACCTCCATTTGAGTTTGCTCATAGTGGGCTGCTTGACCCGCAAAATCCTCCCATTTTTTCTTCCACTGAGTGGCATTGGCTGCTACCTCTGCCACCTTCTCCAACATCTCAGCGCGTTCTCTTGTCATTCGATTCTCCACCGCATCCTTGAGAGAAAACGCTTGCTCGTGTACAACCACTTGGCTCTTCAAAGCTTCAATCTTTCTCTGCAGACTCTCCATCTCGGTTGCCTGCTCCGAAGTCTTCACTATGGAGGCCGTGTTAGACTCCATCGCCTTCTTCCCGGACTCCTCCAATCTTCCCAGTCGCGCCATCAGGTCACCAAGACTCGGCTTCTCCTTTCCTGTCGGGACAACGCTAGAGGCTCTAGCCGAACCTGACGGCGTCTTGGTCTAGGGTGATGCTTCGTGAAGCATTGGCTCTTCAGAGGGCTGCTGATCCTCCTTGATTGGTAGCACTATGTACTCCGGGGTCCTCTCTTGATTCACAGTCATCAATGCCCATGGATGGGGCTCAGGTGTCGGACGTCGTGACGTTTCCGGCAATGTCGGAGTCTCCTCCAGCTCGCATTCTTCCTCATCCTCCACATAGACTCGCGTCCTTCTTCGCGTTGGCATCTCCGGTGTCTTCGATGGACCTCCCTACGTAAGAGCTGGGCAGAACTCTGAGAGATATGTTGCACAGTGAAAGAACAACCTGTTCCTCGTGTTCTTCCTTGATATCTCTAGCTTGATCTGATTGAACACAATCTTCAGCCAGTTGAGTCGTTCGCCATGCCAGCTCCGATATGCAGCTGCCAAACCTGGAGCGGTGATGATATTTTTCCCCTCCGGAGCCATTAGCAGTCATTGGTTCACATACCTCAACCAATCGATCCAATGATCCTTGGCACGGTTGATAATGTACCCTGCCGCTACTGCCGCTCCCTTCGGATTTTCGAAAACTTGCATGAAATCGGCTTTACCTAGATGCTATATACTGATCAAGGTGGAGCTTGAATTAGGTAGTCCTGGAAAGTGGGGAGCAATTGCCTCCAGATTGAAGTGCACCATCTTGTTCTCCATCTTGAACTCATCCTGTTATTCTTTCTTCGAAGCTCTCCAATATGCCAATGTTCGCTCAGGATCCGCCATGGGCCACTTCTTGCAGATGAACTCCCACAATCCAGCTTCTTCCAACTTCACCTGATTGGGATCTACCACCTCTTTTGGTATGACCATGAGCGGCGAAGGTGCTACCGACCGCTCAGATGTTGGTTTATTCACTATTTCTACCGTTTGTCTTGTCATCAAAAATGGTGCACACATCTCATTAATTTGATCATTTGACATAATACCATTACTGAGAATCATTTTTTCTCAAAATCTTCTTCTTGCTTCTAACACTCTTCTTTTGGCTTCTCTCTCACAGCTCTCGGCAAGGTTTGTTTTTAAAGTTTTAATTTTTCCATGACTCCATGTAAAAATTCAAGTCTACAACTATAGACAAACCCTGGTTTTCTATTGTACGACGTATGTTTATGAGTTCTCACTTATTCATGGATCTCATTCTCCAACACTCAAACTTCTTGCTTCAGAGTTTAGTCTTTACTCTTTCTCTCTCGGCGAGTTCTTTGGTGCGGACATCATGACTTTCATCAGGCATAAATTTCGTTATACAAAAGGGATATGCGTGTGTTGATACCAGCATCCTTGCATACCGCTCTGAGAGTCTGAACACTCTGTATCTTCTAAGAGACAGACGTTGATAAGGAGATGATACAAATACTACAACATACTCATACACTACAAAAACTTAGTAAGATGAATTTTTTCTTTTTCAGGTGAAACTAGAATTCGGTAAAGTTGTCATCTCCTGGTTGCTCTCGACAACTCTCGCACTCCACTATTCTCACCTTACAGAGATGAAGTAGACAATGCTCACGAGGATGCCTAATGCCTGTAGATGCTCAACTTCTATCGGGCTCGCTACTGTAGATGCTGGTGGATAATTCTGCATTACTTAGCAAATGCAACAGATTGTGTACCACTCTAATCTCTTGGAAACACATACATGATTAATGATGTTCCCAACATAGCATGGCAAGTTCTTGGATATTGTATCAACCTGTCTACCTGCGTCTGGGTTCAATATTCTACCTATGGCTATTCAGTTTTTTTTTTTTGATTATAATTATTCTCACAAGTTTCCCGCATTGAACACTCAAGACAACAAATGCACTGGAAATGATACAACATGCATGGCTTTTTATTCTCACCTTACAGGGATGACGCAAACGATGCTTGACTACTACAACCGATGCCAGACGTCCACTCGATCATGCAGATGAGCACATGGGCACTAATCTCTGTATGCACAATACGCACATATTTTCAGTGATCACAAACAATAACCCACTCATCTTTTCCATGCATATTGACTGCTTATAATCCAGTGTCGTTCACTTTTAAGATTAGGGTTTGAAGTTAACAAAGTCTGGAACCATACACAAGCTTCCAGATTATGCTCTCTATCTTTCTTGACAGCCTTTCTAAGGTTCCACATTCATGGTAAAAATTGACAACGTCATCTACAAAAAAATTCCACTTCGTTCGTTTCTTCCAAAACCGGTGAGCCGCATCTCAAGAATATACACATACAAGCAGAGTTTTCCTGTTGCTTTGTGTGATTATGACTTACAATCACTCTCTCACCACATAGAGGTTTTTCCAGTGACTCCTATGTGTATTACTCAACACCTACGATTCCCTTCTACTCCTGGTTCAACCACATTCCAGAATCTCACCTTACAGGTCTAATGCAAACAATGTTTGACAAACACAACTGACGCGAGACGTCCACTCGTTCATGCAGATGAGCACATGGGTGATGATCTCTGTATGCACAACCACGCACATATCTTAGTGATCACAACAATACCCAGCCCATTTTCTCCATGCATACTGAACGACTTCATTCCAGTGTCGTCTACTTCCCAGGTCAGGATTTTGTCATCTTTACAGATTTGGACCTCATGCAAGTTCCATAAGCCTATTTCCAACTTACTCACCAAGCATCGCAACCAAGTTTACGACATCATTTCTATCTTTGAGATTTGTGAGGTCACAGATTGACGCAACAACAAACAGACTCACCAAATCTGGAATAGCTGTCTTTGTTTAGCGCTTTCCTTTTCTCACTAATCTTGCTTTATCAATACTCTCTGTCATAAACAACTGCTCCTTCCGCTTACCACACATAACTAACACGCAATTAAGCAATTATGCACTTAGCCAAGTGCACTGGTTGCTGGTAGAAAGCCGCAAGTTATTTGCTCATAACTTTTTTTTAAAACAGAATTTGGCAAAAGTTTAGTATGTTTTTTGTCAAATTTTTTTGGTGTTTGTCGTGTCATACCTTGGCATCTTCATGTTCATATTAGTAATATATTTTTTACATTTGCTACCTTTTTTTAGAAAATATATGATTTCTAATCTAGTTTACAAATCCTGCTACAAAATTATAATCATGTGCCCAAAGAGATTATAAATTTGTTATGAGTTATTATAGGATTTTAGAGTAGTGCACTACAAATACAATGTGTAAGAGATACAACAATATATATGCAAGTTCCTAAGACAGTGTAAAGTACCTCACTGTATTTTATAATGCAAAAACATACATAATCAAGCAATTCCACACTATTGCCGAGGAATTCTAAAATCAAACATATCATATGGACCACCCAATATATAAATATATACCACCCACCGAACGATAGACACATCTCAAACTGCATTAAACTAACGTACTTGTCACCTAAACTGCGTGCATGCTCTACTATAGTATATAGCTCCAAGGCTCAGAGCTCATCTTCTGGCGGAACGACTCCCTCCACGTGTCCAATGGCGCTACCTACCATAGCGGACAGTTCATGATCCTCCACTGGACGATCTCCCACACCTTCGATGCCAATGGACGCACACTCAACGTATCGGTAATTGCCAGAAACACCCTCCCGCGTATGCCTTACCCTATCATCATTGTAGAAAAAGCCATCCTCTCGATTGAAGGACATCTCTCGCTCTAACGAGAAGGCCCCCTGAAATGCAATGATGTCCTCGGATACGCTAGATCTTGGAACAGAAGGCAAACCTCGTCCGGTATCACTCTGAGTACCTCCGAACGTCTCTTGTGTCTCCGATACAGGCTGTGATTGAGAAGGCATCGAAGGCTGTGGAATCCTCCTCTGCATCGAAAAAAATTCCAATGAATCCAATTCTTCTTCCTCCATCTCCAACCTAGGACCATCAAATGTACGCCCCCCTCCTGCCCCTGCCGCCAAACCAACATCCACTACACCAGTATCTTGCATCATCTCTGTAGGTGTTGCAGACGTCTCCCCTGAAGTATCTCCCACCGCCCGCTGCGTTGATGGAATCCTCTCTCCTGGAGGAGACTGGTTCACTCCATCTTCATCGGCGTCTGAACAACTGCGAGATGAGAAATCTTCAGTGGTACCTGAACGTGGCAATCTCTCATGTAAACCACCTCCATCCTCATTGTCGTCTTCATTCCTCACTCTACCAACCGCCTCTTCGGTCTCAGGTACGATGTTGCAACCAATACTTGTTCCACCAGTCCTGACCAACAGTTGTCCTTGAAAATTGTCGGACAACTCATTGTACAGAAATGAAACTCTGTCTGTACAATCGTCAATGATGAAAACCTCAGATCCCTGGAAATCTCCTTCAAGGATCGTGGGAATGGCCGTAGATATGTTACACGCCACTAAATCCCAACCACGGGGCAAGTATGAGCCCACTAGTCTTGCTAGCTCTGAAGAAGATCTCTCAAGTGAATCAACTTCAGAGGGTTGGCGTGCCTCACTCCAGTGATCCAAGAAAACAAGAGGAAGTGGAACATCTCCAGAAACATAGTTCGGGCCAGGAGATGTACCCATAGGGTGCTGCATACAAATCACAACATCGCCAATCGGTTGTACTACTTGCTCCATACGCCCATTCTCTGTAAAATCGAGAGCATAGGGATTAACCGAGTTTGGATCAAATGCCCAACATCCACGTCGCATAGTACATCCCTCTGGAAGCTTCACCTTCGTGAAAAAGTCTTCGTTGGCATACACGGCCGCTGGTAATAAGAAGATGACGTTCCATCGTTCAATATTTGCCATCCATAATGACAGCTGTGCAAAAGCTGCGGATAATTGGGCGTCTCCCCAATGACCATCTCCATGCCTCCCACCGCCACGTCGACAATCAATCACCCACGAACATGGTTTCCCCAACTCTATGTAGTCGGTGCGGAATAACCCTCTTCTACACCGAATCGGAAGAAGATTCTCTGTGTCGCTCTGGCCTGGCCTCTTTACTTCCATCTGCCATTTCCAATTAGCAGTAGCATGTCCTCCCACATCCACGGACAGTTCAATGTATCCATTCCCCCCTACTGCAATGTCACCATAATGAAACCTGATGGAAGGAGGAATGAGGTAGTCTATGTCTTCCAACTTAGACACCTTCCCCCGCATAGGAGCAGTCCAAGCTTTCTTCGTGGTAGCATTCAAAAGCTTCCCAAACGTATCAAGTTGTGCGTTACTCCTCGGAAAATACTTCCCTACACGGATACGGAAGAACTCCTCCATGGAATCAGGTGTACTTTCCTTGTTCTCCACCATCAACCAACGGATGGAATTGATCACAGCTTCTCGTCTCTGATATCGGTCACAAACACCGGCAATCGTACGAGGATGTGGATTCTTGTCTTTTACACCGTCGAAGTAGTATGCTTGACGAGGTCTTACTCCATCCTCCGTCACCGGCTTCGCTGCAGCAGACTTTGCCAACCGAAGATAATATGGAATCGGAACCCTACCTAACGGCCTCAACCAATTCTCGGTCATCTCCTTTCTTGTTGGTCGTACGTCCACATTTGGATCCAACTCTTTCTTCCTCGCCATGTCCTTCCACTTGTCCTCTTCCTCCTTGCTGTAAAAGAGAATGCCGTCTTCGTAGTCCTTGCATACTTGAATGATAGCTTCGAAGCAGTCATTGCTCGGATTCCATGCATGATTGGTCAGATCCTCCATATTTTTGGCCAACCTCTTCACCGTGACAACTCCATCCCCCTTGGGCAACTTATGCACTGCACTTGCCTCACTCACCAAAGCAACAGCCCTGCGTGCATCGTCCGCACGTAGTGTGCTATCAGGCCTCCCGTATAGATCCCAAATCTGACGGATCTTCCTCAAATCCTCCTCCATGGTAGAATATGAATGTCTCTGGAACTCCGCCACGTTGATCCGCGCAGACTTCTCAATGTAAAAGCGACGATCATCATACACCACAAAAGAGGCCTCCCGCCGCTCAAACGTGTCCAGATACTCGTTTAAAGGCATAGTACCATCTCTCCACTGCTGCTGTGCAAACTTACAAGCTGCTACTATGTGTTGCCCATCCACTGGTTCCCAAATGATATGATCTTGAAGCCAAGAATACTGGGATCCCATAGCACCCTGTGCAGAAGCACTCCCGTGTGCAATGAACATGCGCTCAAACTCTCGTGCGGTACCTACCAACGGAAATGGCAGCTCTTCCTTCTCAACGACACCATCATCGGTGGTAGTATGCACGATGTATCTGGTCGGTCGAAGTACCAATCTACTCACCCGAGTCGCGGATTCTGGGTCTCGTAAGCGGTTGAATACTTCTATGACCCTGTTCTGTGATAAAACCCGGTGGTTGGTTTCCGGATTCTCCATAGAGACAATGCGGTCTATGTGTGCCTTAAACACAAAATTCCCCCACACTGATCCTTTCGCAATCTCCTCTGTTGTAGGCACTGGTGCTTTTAAATTCATTGGAATTGGAAGATCCTGTGGTATCTCCGCATTGTCTTCAAAATCCTCTGGTATACTGTCTGGAAGGTTGTGAAAATCTTCTTCCTCCGGCGCCATGGCTGACAAATCAGCTAAATCTCCCGGTGTAGATATAGGGGCCCTACGATGACCATCAGGCGTCCTGAGCCCCGACTTAGGAATCCTGCCACCCGATCTTATACTTCTCGCAATCAACCTCCTCCCACTTGGATCCAGACTTGATGGGCCTTCTCTTGAACCAGAAGCTACACCACTGTCAACACGCCGTGGCCTCTTCGTAGGGCGTCTACTCGTTAATGGAGGATTCGGTAATGTCTGTACCTCAGAAGTTGTGGTGGGATATTGGCCTCCACTTCTTCTCCCCTCCTCCAGTGGTCGCCAATCCAGTTGCAACGGCTCAGCAAGAATTCGATAAACTTCTGTTTCTTCTGGTTCCGCTGGTGGAGCTTGAGTTGTCGCACGTGATGGGTCCCTCTCCCGAAATGCTTCATATCTAATATGTTCCTCCATAATCTTCTTAGCCTTCAGCACCATCTCCGGTGATAACGCTAAACAGGCTAAGACGTTGTTGTGTCTAGCAGTACGTACCGCAAGAGAGATGTTCAACCAAAACGTCTGCAAGGATTTGAGGAATTTCACCTGACCTGGATTTTGAAGAAGATTCAAAGGGACAGGTGCCAAAAGCAACTTCTTCGAAAGAGAAGTCTTCACCTCCGATTGACCTGAACCCACTACGCATGTAACGTATACCATATCATCACGTCGAAGAGTGATTGCTTGGATTTTGCCAAAACTCTTTCCCAACGCCGATGTACGCTTCCCCAGCTCAAAGGGATTATCCGTCACCCATAAGAAGGCGCTCGACTCATCCACTTCTGCGATCCACCAGCCGTGGCTCTCCCAGATTCTATCAATATTTGGTGGTGCCATAACGCAACACTCAAAAAACCTGTATATCATTACAAAACGATAGTCACTATTAGTATGGAATAAGAATTTTTGAACCACCACTCATTGCACAATATTTTTGAACATGCAACACCCCTTGTCTACCTCTAAAAACTTTTGCACTACACAAGATCTAAATCCAATACCATCGTGTTAAGCATGTTGTTAATTCTTTGGTGAAATAGATACTAATCCAAGCCAATTATTTTCACACATTGTCACACATTTTCGGGGAGAGTACGAGAAAACTTCTACCTCTCCACATAAAACTTTGAGAACTTCGTACGATTCACTTTTGATTTTGCCTACAGCATTATGCGATGTAAAACTTCTTATTGACCATTTGGATTCTCATTTAAAACAATATCAATTACACAAAAAAATAGAACGTGAATTGAGAATTTTGGAACCTCCACTCATTGCACATTTTTTTTGAATATGCTACATTCATTGTCTACCTCTAAAAAGTGTTGCACTACACAAGATCTAAATCCAATGCCATTGTGTTCATCATGTTGTTAGTTCTAAATTGGTGAAATAGCATATTAATCCAAGTCAATTATTTTCACACATTGTCACACATTTTCGGCCATGGTACCAAAAAAACTTCTACCTTTCTACATAAATCTTTGAGATCTTCGTATGATTCACTTTTGATTTTTCCTACGGCATTATGTGATGTAAACCTTCTTATTGACCATTTGGATTCCCATTCAAAACAATATCAAGTTCACAAAAAATTATAACGTGAATTGAGAATTATTGAACCTCCACTCATTGAACAATTTTTTTGAATATGCTACACTCCTTGTCTACCTCTAAAAATTGGTATATAGCAAACTAACATCATGCTGAACATTATGGTAATTTGTTGAGACCCTTTGAAATGCCAAAATTGGACACCAATTGAGGTCAAAGACTGCTGATCCATAAAACGCAGGGATGAAAATGAGCTTTTTCTCTACTTCAAACATAATAATCTTTCAATCCGTGCGGTAAAACTTTATGAAATTTTGCGAGTATATTACTTAATAAGTCATTTTTGAGATCCTACGGTTAAAACTACCAAAAAAACTTTAATTTTTTTTCCTTGCAAATTGCACTAAAACAAGCATTTCTAA
Organism: Bryoerythrophyllum caledonicum; assembly: GCA_963971425.1. Taxonomy (NCBI): domain Eukaryota; kingdom Viridiplantae; phylum Streptophyta; class Bryopsida; order Pottiales; family Pottiaceae; genus Bryoerythrophyllum; species Bryoerythrophyllum caledonicum. Next base: position 9,879,241 of record OZ020521.1, on the reverse strand, counting down.
AGATTTTTGGTTGAGATATTCTCTACATCATTTTGGTCAAGGGTACTTGGGGTATCAATATCGAGGTTATCTCCACGAGGGTATGAATTATTGGGCCCCACAACCGGTTATCACCCGAGGTATCTACTTAGGGTTTGGAATTAGGGTTTTCAAATTCAGGGTATCAATACGGATATCAATGTGTGGCACCTTTGGGAAGTCCTACGAGGGGTGTGCGCGCGCACACCCCTCGTAGTAGTTTGTGAGGGTGGCTGTGGGTGTGAGAGAGAGGGTTTGGAGGAGGGAGAGGTTGTGAGAGACTTGTGGGATTGTGAGAGAGGGGCTTGTGAGGGCGGAGGGTGGGGAGAGAAGAGTTGTGAGGGAGAGGAATGAATAGGAGATGTGAGAGAGGGGAGGGAAGTTTTGGGAGGTGTGAGGATGAGAAAATGTGTGCGGCTAGGGTTTGGTAGACAGGAGGATACGGCGCGGGAGGGGAGAAGAGGGATGGAGGTGAGAGCACGGGAGGGGGGGGAATTTTTTTTTTAAAAAAAATCTGGGCCTGCGCCCCTGAGGCAGGCCTGCGCGAGGCCAGGCCGCCCGCCCGCCTGCCTG
>OZ020521.1:9798744-9878450 GCA_963971425.1 Bryoerythrophyllum caledonicum | reverse complement strand
ACTAAACAATAAAAATCATGTTACTTACTTGCATAATAAATGATTTGTGATGTAACAAAATCCCCAATATTAATGCAACATTATTATTCTTGGTTGAATATTATATTATATGTAACTAATTGCGACGGCCTTCCAAATGATAATTGATGGCATTCTACCATACAAATTATCCATCCTATATCTTAATATGAGTATAAGTTTGCCATACAAATCATTTCACATGCTAATTGAAGGTACTAACTCTTGAAAAAAAATCATTAAGTAAGTATAAGTATTATGTTAATAACATTTTTAGAAGATGTTTTTAAACATTATAGTGTTTGACTACTTTCCTTGAACATTTCAAAAAAATTGGATTGTTTATAAATTTTTTGTATGTAAATCAAATTTTCAATATATGCTCATAGATTTCTGGAAGATAGAAGTCAAATCATTTGAGCCAACCAAACAAATTCACAAAATTGTAATAGTGCCAATTTTTTTATAATATATCGTATCAGAGATAATAATTGCCATATACAAATCCAATCTACCCATTTATGCAATTTTTACTTTTATAGAATTCATGGATATTGCAAATTAGTTTCGATGTTTAGATGACCCGTCATGTAAACTTGATTGAACTTGACATTAGCATTTCTACATGTCGGAAATGGAATTTTTGAAATCAGTTTATGTCAAGTTCTCTCCACTAGGTAGGTGCTTGATCCAAAAATGTGCGCGCCCGACCCTGCTCGAATGCGCTCGACCAGCCCCATCTCGTACGCGCGTAGCCCCCTCGCGTACGCGCATGCTCAGATCACGTAAGCATGCAGCCCTCTCGCGAACGCGCGCGGCCGGATCGCATACGCGCGCAGCCAACGACGCTAGCGCGTGAGCCTAGAGCTACGAGCTTGCGAGCTGTGAGCAAGCAACATGTGAGCCTAGAGCCTTGAAATGGAGTTTTCTTTTTTAAAATGGATAATTTGCAATTAAAATGCAAAAAAAAATTATTTATAGAAAAAATCGATACTTATGACCAAAAAATAATAAATAGCTCCTATGACCATGGCTCCCTTTTTTTAAGCCTCGAATTCTTAATTATTATATTGTTGAGCAAAAATAGAGAGCACTTGAAGATACATCAACATTTAATTTACAAAGTGTAATTGTAATGTCAGACCCTAAGCTTTGTGGAATTACTGACTTCGAATAGCATACATATAATGATTATTGAAATTTTTTCACAAAATACACACGACCTCATATAAACCACGGTCATTTAAATACTCCATTCCACATGGATCAAAATATTTCACTTAAAACAACAATAATATATTATATAACGACAAAAATATAATTAAAAAAGAATAAAATTGCCTTGTCTAATATGTCACTGATCCTTGTTTGAATATGGAACTATATTATAGGATATGACATAAATACTTATTTTTCGGAAGAAATGAACTCTAGTCAACTATAGTAATGATCCCTGCTCGAACAAGCAATTGCTTCATCTCATTGAAGCTGTAACTTGATGCATGAATAAACTTGTCTTCTTGAACATCCATTTTGCTGAAGAACCTGTACAAATAATATAAATGCTTGCAGTTTACATACTGCTGACGACCGCCAATCGCTGAAACAACCATGTTGACGAAGTCTGGGCATGTGCATGATGGAAACATACCAAGAGTAATTTGGTAGATATTTTTGTTAGCCTCTGTTCCAGTTTCAAGGATCAATACTGCACCTAAGCCCGGAAATGGAAGAACTGTCACCCCCAATATCATTCCTTTAACATTGGCAGCACTCTCCTACTTGTTTCGTTGTTCAAGTGTTGGGGCACTTGCAATTCTGCGAATGGTTTTGTTGTTCCTCATTGTTGGATACACATCTGGATTTGCTAGTGGAGGTTGATCAAATGCAGCTGCCTCAAACACATTGGTCATATTGAATAGGCGACGTGGTGACAATGACGGACGCTCTTGTAATCGGAATCCTGCATGTTGTAGAAGTAAAGTCTCCTCTCAATTAAGGTTTGTACTGGCTAAAACTGGCCACACTTCTGATACTTCAGGCCAATCAATGACCCACTTTCTCTTTGTTCCCTTTACACACCCCTCGATATCATCTGAACAAAACCAGAAGTCCGCCATGACCTCTCAACAACTACTGCAGTCCAATTTTCTACCACGATATGTTGGGACAGGTGCAGGGTTGTCATAACGGACGCGTTGAGGTGATCGGACAGGACAACTGGAGAGGCGGTCCGGACGGCACGGACGGACGGTTCGGACGGATTGCCCGAAGAGCGCCCAATAACTTTTTGCAAGTAAGAAATTTTTACAGTGATCGCCACGTCACATACGGACGTGTCACGCCACCGTGGCACTAGGGCGGAGACGTCCCCGCCCCCGAATGGTAGGGGCGGAGACGTCACCGCCCCTCCCCGCCCAATTTTGGAATCAGGATCTTTGAACGGCCATATCTCACTCAAAAATAGTCCAAATTAAGCGTGTGATATGTTTTTTGGCATCTACGCAAAATTTAGATGCCAAATCACACCTCAAACGCTTCATTTGAGCTATTTTTGAGTGAGTTATGCCCATTGAAACATTCAGACTCCAAATTTAGGCGGGGAAGGGGCGGGGACGTTATGGGCGGGGACGTCTCCGCCCCAAAATGGTAGGGGCGGAGACGTCACCGCCCCTCCCCGCCCAATTTTGGAATCAGGATCTTTGAGAGGCCATATCTCACTCAAAAATAGTCCAAATCAAGCGTGCGATATGTTTGTTGGCATCTACGCAAAATTTGGATGTCAAATCACACCGCAAAAGCTTAATTTGGGCTTTTTTTGAGTGAGGTATGCCCATTCAAACATTCTAACTCCAAATTTAGGCGGGGAAGGGGCGGGGACGTTAGGGGCGGAGACGTGAGGGCGAGGACTCAACCCTTTGAAGGTTGTAGAGGAACAAAGTTGGGCAAACTCCATTCTCGCCTTGGCAAAGGCCTTCCTCCTTCCCATGCTTTAGAGAAACGATATTTTTAATGTAAATTTAGTTTTCCTTCCAACTTCTAGGGAATGACATGATTGCCGTGATGATTAGGGAATGCAAAGATCTTGTCGGAACCAAATATAGCGACTTTTTGTTCTAAATTATTCTATTGGACTTGTAGTATGAGAAGATGAAGAACTACGGTCTTCCAATGGGACCGGCGTAAATGTAGTGTTTGTTCATTCTCTTCACAAAGCATATGGCCACGGGACATAGGCTAGTGTATAAAGAACTACTTTCCCCTCTCCAGGATCAACACATTTCCACACTAAGTGCTTCCCTACACTAATTGCATTAAAGATAACCAACATGTCATCTCCCCCAAGGGCTTTGTGGGTCCCCATACAACGAGGCCGTGGGATCTTCCACCATAATTGGGTGGACTATGGTGGTACTTGAATTAGAATGTTGTATTACGCTATAAACAACAAATTCTTTTTGACATTTTCAAATAAGGTAATATTCTTTGCACAAGTGAAACCTCATTTATTATCGACGGACAAATACCATTGAGCAATGTAGTTTGAATGTAAAGATGTGTTCTTAAATGACTCATCTTGAGGTCATATTCAAATTTATGAAGCATAATGTCGAATCGTCCAATGTATAACAACCCCTTTGGAGCAATCCACGAATTACTCTTCATAACCGTAGGGTCGATGAAATATCTATCTTTAAATTGTTGAGGTTATGATTATTTATTGCTTTATTCAAACATAAAGAAAGATGATGCAAATAAAAGCATTCTCTAAAGGCCACAATGTTCCAAAGTCGAAGTGGTTCTCTCACTACACTTCTTACTAAATGGTGTCAATTTAACTTTAAATTGATTAAACCTTGCAAAGGTTAGATGAAACTCCAAAAGGCTTTGCAACTAAGGGTGACACCTCAAAAGGTCACATTAAGCATGTCTATTGTAAAAGCAATGGATGTAGGGGAGTGACACACGACCAAATGTTTTTTACTATACATAAAGATGTACAAAAAATATAAATGTCAATAGAAGCTCTAGTAAAATTTCTAGCAATATAAGACATAACTATCAACTTCTTTCTTGAACTCATGTCTATATACAATAATGATAGAACTTTGAATGGTTTGCATGAAATTCTTTTCCTAAATAAATATAATTTTGACGTTGTTTTGTAAGATATATATATATATATATATATATATACATGCCGTATTTATAAATTGGGAAAGTTAATTTCTTTATGTTCAAATGGAACCTATTATATTTCATTTTAAATATTTATTGCTCTTTATATATGTATTATATTAGGATCAAAGAGGATTTATTTTTACATCGAAGTTAAATAGTTTCACTTTTGGTTCTCTAACACGTGCAAAATAATTGATTCCAAAATTAGGCGAGGAAGGGACGGGGACGTTTGGGGTCGAGACGTGAGGGTGGGGACTCAACCCTTCGAAGGTTGTAGAGGAAAAAAGTTGGGCAAACTCCATTCTCGCCTTGGCAAAGACCTTCCTCTTTCCCATGCGTTAGAGAAACGATATTTTAAATATAAATTTAGTTTTCCTTCCAACTTCTAGAGAATGACATGATTGTCGTGATGATTGAGGAATGCAAAGATCTTGTCGGAACCAAATAAAGCGGTTATTTGCTTTATATGGTTCGTCCAACGCATCGGAAAGAGGAAGGCCATTGCGAAGGCAAAAATGAAATTTGCCCAACTTTGCTCTTCTACAACCTTCACCCGATTGAGTCCACAACGTCCCCCCCCCTCACGTCCTCACCCCTAAATGGTAGGGGCGGAGACGTCACCGCCCCTCCCCACCCAATTTTGGAATCAGGATCTTTGAGAGGCCATATCTCACTCAAAAATAGTCCAAATCAAGCGTGTGATATGTTTGTGGGCATCTACGCAAAATTTGGATGTCAAATCATACCTCACAAGCTTAATTTGGACTATTTTTGAGGGAGTTATGCCCATTCAAACATTCAGACTCCAAATTTAGGCGGGGAAGGGGCGGGGACGTTAGGGGCGGGGACGTGAGGGCGAGGCCTCAACCCTTTGAAGGTTGTAGAGCAACAAAGTTGGGCAAACTCCATTCTCGCCTTGGCAAAGACCTTCCTCCTTCCCATGCGTTAGAGAAACGATACTTTTAATATAAATTTAGTTTTCCTTCCAACTTCTAGGGAATGACATGATTGTCGTGATGATTGAGGAATGCAAAGCTCTTGTCGGAACCAAATATAGCGGTTATTTGCTTTAAATGGTTCGTCCAACGCATGGGAAGGAGGAAGGCCACTGCGAAGGCAAAAATGAAATTTGCCCAACTTTGCTCTTCTACAACCTTCACCCGATTGAGTCCACAACGTCCCCCCCCCTCACGTCCTCGCCCCTAAATGGTAGGGGCGGGGACGTCACCGCCCCTCCCCGCCCAATTTTGGAATCAGGATTTTTGAACGGCCATATCTCACTCAAAAATAGTCCGAATTAAGCGTGTGATATGTTTTTTGGCATCTACACAAAATTTAGATGCCAAATCACACCTCAAACGCGTTATTTGAGCTACTTTAGAGTGAGTTATGCCCATTCAAACATTCTCACTCCAAATTAAGGCGGGGAAGGGGCGGGGACGTTAGGGGCGGGGACGTGAGGGCGAGGACTCAACCCTTTGAAGGTTGTAGAGCAACAAAGTTGGGCAAACTCCATTCCCGCCTTGGCAAAGGCCTTCCTCCTTCCCATGCGTTAGATAAACGTTATTTTTAATATATATTTAGTTTTCCTTCAAACTTCTAGGGAATGACATGATTATCGTGATGATTGAGGAATGCAAAGATCTTGACGGAACCAAATATAGCGGTTATTTGCTTTAAATGGTTCGTCCAACGCATGGGAAGGAGGAAGGCCATTGCGCAGGCAAGAATGAAATTTGCCCAACTTTGCTCTTCTACAACCTTCATCTGATTGAGTCCACAACGTCCCCCCCCACGTCCTCGCCCCTAAATGGTAGGGGCGGGGACGTCACGGCCCCTCCCCGCCCAATTTTGGAATCAGGATCTTTGAACGGCCATATCTCACTCAAAAATAGTCCAAATTAAGCGTGGGGTATGTTTTTTGGCATCTACGCAAAATTTAGATGCCAAAACACACCTCAAACGCGTCATTTGAGCTACTTTTGAGTGAGTTATGCCCATTGAAACATTCAGACTCCAAATTTAGGCGGGGAAGGGGCGGGGACGTTAGGGGCGGGGACGTCTCCGCCCCAAAATGGTAGGGGCGGGGACGTCTCCGCCCAAAAATGGCAGGGGCGGGGACGTCTCCGCCCAAAAATGGTAGGGGCGGGGACGTCTCCGCCCAGAAATGGTAGGGGCGGGGACGTCTCCGCCCCAAAATGGTAGGGGCGGGGACGTCTCCGCCCAAAAATGGTAGGGGCGGGGACGTCTCCGCCCCAAAATGGTAGCGGCAGAGACGTCCCCGCCCGTAAATGGCAGGGGCGGAGACGTCACCGCCCCTCCCCGCCCAATTTTGGAATCACGATCTTTGAACGGCCATATCTCACTCAAAAATAGTCCAAATTAAGCGTGTGATATGTTTTTTGGCATCTACGCAAAATTAAAATGTCAAATTACACCTTAAACGCGCCATTTGAGCTACTTTTGAATGAGTTAAGCCCATTGAAACATTCAGACCCCAAATTTAGGCGGGGAAGGGGCGGGGACGTTAGGGGCGGGGACGTCTCCGCCCCAAAATGGTAGGGGCGGGGACGTCTCCGCCCAAAATTGGTAGGGGCGAGGACGTCTCCGCCCCAAAATGGTAGCGGCGGAGACGTCCCCGCCCGTAAATGGCAGGGGCGGAGACGTCACTGCCCCCCCGCCCAATTTTGGAATCAGGATCTTTGAGAGGCCATATCTCACTCAAAAATAGTCCAAATCAAGCGTGTGATATGTTTGTTGGCATCTACGCAAAATTTGGATGTCAAATCATACCTCACAAGCTTAATTTGGACTATTTTTGAGTGAGGTATGCCCATTCAAACATTCTCACTCCAAATTTAGGCGGGGAAGGGGCGGGGACGTTAGGGGCGGGGACGTGAGGGCGAGGACTCAACCCTTTGAAGGTTGTAGAGGAACAAAGTTGGGCAAACTCCATTCCCACCTTGGCAAAGGCCTTCCTCCCTCCCATGCGTTAGAGAAACGTTATTTTTAATATATATTCAGTTTTCCTTCAAACTACTAGGGAATGACATGATTGTCGTGATAACTGAGGAATGCAAAGATCTTGTCGGAACCAAATATAGCGGTTATTTGCTTTACATGGTTCGTCCAACGCATGGGAAGGAGGAAGGCCATTGCGAAGGCAAAAATGAAATTTGCCCAACTTTGCTCTTCTACAACCTTCACCCGATTGAGTCCACAACGTCCCCCCCCCTCACGTCCTCGCCCCTAAATGGTAGGGGCGGGGACGTCACCGCCCCTCCCCGCCCAATTTTGGAATCAAGATCTTTTAACGGCCATATCTCAATCAAAAATAGTCCAAATTAAGCGTGTGATATGTTTTTTGGCATCTACACAAAATTTAGATGCCAAATCACACCTCAAACGCGTCATTTGAGCTACGTTTGAGGGAGTTATGCCCATTCAAACATTCAGACTCCAAATTTAGGCGGGGACGTTAGGGGCGGGGACGTCTCCGCCCCAAAATGGTAGGGGCGGGGACGTCTTCGCCCGAAAATGATAGGGGCAGAGACGGCCTTGCCTCTAAATGGCAGGGGCGGAGACGTCACTGCCCCCCCGCCCAATTTTGGAATCAGGATCTTTGAGAGGCCATATCTCACACAAAAATAGTCCAAATCAAGCGTGTGGTATGATTTTTGGCATCTACGCAAAATTTTGGTTATCGAATCATTCCGCTAAAGCTTAATTTGGGCTTCTTTTGAGTGAGGTATGCCCATTCAAACATTCTCACTCCAGATTTAGGCGGGAAAGGGGCGGGGACGTTAGGGGCGCGGACGTGAGGGCGAGGACTCAACCCTTTGAAGGTTGTAGAGGAACAAAGTTGGGCAAACTCCGGTCTCGCCTTGGCAAAGACCTACCTCTTTCCCATGCATTAGAGAAACGATATTTTTAATATATATTTAGTTTTCCTTCAAACTTCTAGGGAATGACATGATTGTCGTGATGATTGAGGAATGCAAAGATCTTGTCGGAACCAAATATAGCGGTTATTTGCTTTAATTGGTTCGTCCAACGCATCGGAAAGAGGAAGGCCATTGCGAAGGCAAAAATGAAATTTGCCCAACTTTGCTCTTCTACAGCCTTCACCCGATTGAGTCCACAACGTCCGCCCCCCTCACGTCCTCGCCCCTAAATGGTAGGGGCGGAGACGTCACCGCCCCTCCCCGCCCAATTTTGGAATCAGGATCTTTGAGAGGCCATATCTCACTTCAAAAATAGTCCAAATTAAGCGTGTGATATGTTTTTTGGCATCTACGCAAAATTTAGATGCCAAATCACACCTCAAACGCGTCATTTGAGCTACTTTTGAGTGAGTTATGCCCATTGAAACATTCAGACTCCAAATTTAGGCGGGGAAGGGGCGGGGACGTTAGGGGCGGGGACGTCTCCGCCCCAAAATGGTAGGGGCGGGGACGTCTCCGCCCAAAAATGGTAGGGGCGGGGACGTCTCCGCCCCAAAATGGTAGCGGCAGAGACGTCCCCGCCCCTAAATGGCAGGGGCGGAGACGTCACTGCCCCCCCGCCCAATTTTGGAATCAGGATCTTTGAGAGGCCATATCTCACTCTAAAATAGTCCGAATCAAGCGTGTGATATGTTTGTTGGCATCTACGCAAAATTTGGATGTCAAATCACACCTCACAAGCTTAATTTGGACTATTCTTGAGTGAGGTATGCCCATTCAAACATTCTCACTCCAAATTTAGGCGGGGAAGGGGCGGGGACGTTAGGGGCGGGGACGTGAGGGCGAGGACTCAACCCTTTGAAGGTTGTAGAGGAACAAAGTTGGGCAAACTTCATTCCCACCTTGGCAAAGGCCTTCCTCCTTCCCATGCGTTAGAGAAACGATATTTTTAATATATATTTAGTTTTCCTTCAAACTACTAGAGAATGACATGATTGTCGTGATAACTGAGGAATGCAAAGATCTTGTCGGAACCAAATATAGCGGTTATTTGCTTTACATGGTTCGTCCAACGCATGGGAAGGAGGAAGGCCATTGCGCAGGCAAGAATGAAATTTGCCCAACTTTGCTCTTCTACAACCTTCACCCGATTGAGTCCACAACGTCCCCCCCCCTCACGTCCTCGCCCCTAAATGGTAGGGGCGGGGACGTCACCGCCCCTCCCCGCCCAATTTTGGAATCAGGATCTTCTAACGGCCATATCTCAATCAAAAATAGTCCAAATTAAGCGTGTGATATGTTTTTTGGCATCTACGCAAAATTTAGATGCCAAATCACACCTCAAACGCGTCATTTGAGCTACTTTTGAGTGAGTTATGCCCATTGAAACATTCAGACTCCAAATTTAGGCGGGGAAGGGGCGGGGACGTTAGGGGCGGGGACGTCTCCGCCCCAAAATGGTAGGGGCGGGGACGTCTCCGCCCAAAAATGGTAGGGGCGGGGACGTCTCCGCCCCAAAATGGTAGCGGCAGAGACGTCCCCGCCCCTAAATGGCAGGGGCGGAGACGTCACTGCCCCCCCGCCCAATTTTGGAATCAGGATCTTTGAGAGGCCATATCCCACTCTAAAATAGTCCAAATCAAGCGTGTGATATGTTTGTTGGCATCTACGCAAAATTTGGATGTCAAATCATACCTCACAAGCTTAATTTGGACTATTTTTGAGTGAGTTATGCCCATTCAAACATTCTCACTCCAAATTTAGGCGGGGAAGGGGCGGGGACGTTAGGGGCGGGGACGTGAGGGCGAGGACTCAACGCTTTGAAGGTTGTAGAGGAACAAAGTTGGGCAAACTCCATTCCCACCTTGGCAAAGGCCTTCCTCCTTCCCATGCGTTAGAGAAACGTTATTTTTAATATATATTTAGTTTTCCTTCAAACTTCTAGGGAATGACATGATTGTCGTGATAACTGAGGAATGCAAAGATCTTGTCGGAACCAAATATAGCGGTTATTTGCTTTACATGGTTCGTCCAACGCATGGGAAGGAGGAAGGCCATTGCGAAGGCAAGAATGAAATTTGCCCAACTTTGCTCTTCTACAACCTTCATCTGATTGAATCCACAACGTCCCCCCCCCTCACGTCCTCGCCCCTAAATGGTAGGGGCGGGGACGTCACCGCCCCTCCCCGCCCAATTTTGGAATCAGGATCTTCTAACGGCCATATCTCAATCAAAAATAGTCCAAATTAAGCGTGTGATATGTTTTTTGGCATCTACGCAAAATTTAGATGCCAAATCACACCTCAAACGCGTCATTTGAGCTACTTTTGAGTGAGTTATGCCCATTGAAACATTCAGACTCCAAATTTAGGCGGGGAAGGGGCGGGGACGTCTCCGCCCCAAAATGGTAGGGGCGGGGACGTCTCCGCCCAAAAATGGTAGGGGCGGGGACGTCTCCGCCCCAAAATGGTAGGGGCGGGGACGTCTCCGCCCCAAAATGGTAGGGGCGGGGACGTCTCCGCCCAAAAATGGTAGGGGCGGGGACGTCTCCGCCCAAAAATGGTAGGGGCGGGGACGTCGCCGCCCCAAAATGGTAGTGGCAGAGACGTCCCCGCCCCTAAATGGCAGGGGCGGAGACGTCACTGCCCCCCCGCCCAATTTTGGAATCAGGATCTTTGAGAGGCCATATCTCATTCTAAAATAGTCCAAATCAAGCGTGTGATATGTTTGTTGGCATCTACGCAAAATTTGGATGTCAAATCATACCTCACAAGCTTAATTTGGACTATTCTTGAGTGAGGTATGCCCATTCAAACATTCTCACTCCAAATTTAGGCGGGGAAGGGGCGGGGACGTTAGGGGCGGGGACGTGAGGGCGAGGACTCAACGCTTTGAAGGTTGTAGAGGAACAAAGTTGGGCAAACTCCATTCCCACCTTGGCAAAGGCCTTCCTCCTTCCCATGCGTTAGAGAAACGTTATTTTTAATATATATTTAGTTTCCCTTCAAACTACTAGGGAATGACATGATTGTCGTGATAACTGAGGAATGCAAAGATCTTGTCGGAACCAAATATAGCGGTTATTTGCTTTACATGGTTCGTCCAACGCATGGGAAGGAGGAAGGCCATTGCGAAGGCAAGAATGAAATTTGCCCAACTTTGCTCTTCTACAACCTTCATCTGATTGAGTCCACAACGTCCCCCCCCCCTCACGTCCTCGCCCCTAAATGGTAGGGGCGGGGACGTCACCGCCCCTCCCCGCCCAATTTTGGAATCAGGATCTTCTAACGGCCATATCTCAATCAAAAATAGTCCAAATTAAGCGTGTGATATGTTTTTTGGCATCTACGCAAAATTTAGATGCCAAATCACACCTCAAACGCGTCATTTGAGCTACTTTTGAGTGAGTTATGCCCATTGAAACATTCAGACTCCAAATTTAGGCGGGGAAGGGGCGGGGACGTTAGGGGCGGGGACGTCTCCGCCCCAAAATGGTAGGGGCGGGGACGTCTCCGCCCAAAAATGGTAGGGGCGGGGACGTCTCCGCCCCAAAATGATAGTGGCAGAGACGTCCTCGCCCCTAAATGGCAGGGGCGGAGACGTCACTGCCCCCCGCCCAATTTTGGAATCAGGATCTTTGAGAGGCCATATCTCACTCTAAAATAGTCCAAATCAAGCGTGTGATATGTTTGTTGGCATCTACGCAGAATTTGGATGTCAAATCATACCTCACAAGCTTAATTTGGACTATTTTTGAGTGAGTTATGCCCATTCAAACATTCTCACTCCAAATTTAGGCGGGGAAGGGGCGGGGACGTTAGGGGCGGGGACGTGAGGGCGAGGACTCAACGCTTTGAAGGTTGTAGAGGAACAAAGTTGGGCAAACTCCATTCCCACCTTGGCAAAGGCCTTCCTCCTTCCCATGCGTTAGAGAAACGTTATTTTTAATATATATTTAGTTTTCCTTCAAACTTCTAGGGAATGACATGATTGTCGTGATAACTGAGGAATGCAAAGATCTTGTCGGAACCAAATATAGCGGTTATTTGCTTTACATGGTTCGTCCAACGCATGGGAAGGAGGAAGGCCATTGCGAAGGCAAGAATGAAATTTGCCCAACTTTGCTCTTCTACAACCTTCATCTGATTGAGTCCACAACGTCCCCCCCCCTCACGTCCTCGCCCCTAAATGGTAGGGGCGGGGACGTCACCGCCCCTCCCCGCCCAATTTTGGAATCAGGATCTTCTAACGGCCATATCTCAATCAAAAATAGTCCAAATTAAGCGTGTGATATGTTTTTTGGCATCTACGCAAAATTTAGATGCCAAATCACACCTCAAACGCGTCATTTGAGCTACTTTTGAGTGAGTTATGCCCATTGAAACATTCAGACTCCAAATTTAGGCGGGGAAGGGGCGGGGACGTTAGGGGCGGGGACGTCTCCGCCCAAAAATGGTAGGGGCAGAGACGTCCCCGCCCCTAAATGGCAGGGAGTGTGACTTGGCAATATTGGATGGTTCTAAACCGTGGCGTGGGCCTCGCTTGAAGGACCCTCGATTTTTCCAACTGCTTCTCGAAGCTACAACCATGGAAGGAGATCTAGTTCTTGACTGTACATCATCTACAGGTGAACATCCAATTTAATAGTTGTATATTGAAAAGTTTTTATACCAGTTGAATATTCACCAATTTATTTGGATTTTGATTTTATTCAGGTGCGTCAATTACCGCTTGCCGTGGCACAAGTCGCCACATCGTGGCTTTGGAGGAGGACAAGCTTATTTTTGAGGCCCTCCTCAAGCCCATGAAGAAGCCTAGTTTGCCAATGGTGACATTTCAACCGCCTCCTATTGTGGCGCCACAAGATCCGGACACAATGATTGTAGTGCCCAAAAAGTTTGCTCGGAAGGCTAGATTCACAAAGTACGTGGACACATTCTTTTATTCTCATTTAACTTTCTACTAATATTATCTTACAACTCTAACATTATAATATCCTCGTTTGCAGCTGTGGAAGATTGACTTTAGCAGAGACAGTGATGAAGAATCAGGGCCTTCTCTTTAGCCCTCAGAAGTCATATCATCTTCCACCTTATGCCGAGCAGTTGTCATTTGCATTTGCGGAGTTTGGTTATTCCAACCCAAAACCCCAAAGAAAGAAATATGACCCAGATATTTCACAATTTATAGATGGGTCAGCAATAGAGGGTAGAGAGTCTTTAGATTCTTCTATGGCTGAGGATTCTACATATGAGTCCACATCATCCTAGCTGGGCCGTTGAGATTCACCAAAATCTTAGACCCTAGCCTATTATGTATTGGTATTTTATTTTAATTGGATTTGTGTGTTTTATGGCTATATACCTTGTTGAAGTGTTATTGATATTTATATTTTTTGGTGGATAATCTCCTTAAAAGTAGACTACACTTTTCATTGCATATAATATTTGTTACATCATTTGCAAAGGCTTTAATTTTTTCCAAAATGACCTAACTATTTAACACCATTGATATTTCTTAAACCCACAGTCATAGGTCCTTCCACATTTTATGAAATACAAAAATGGTAAGCTCACAGGCTCATGCTCATAGGCTCGCGCGCTAGCAACCCTGCGCGCGCAGCCCCCTCGTGTACGGGCGCCTCTCGGTCGTATGCACCCGCCATAGGTCACTGGTTTTTTATAAATATTGGATTTCCAAGTTTTGGGCCCCACTTTCTAGGCACTTTGGCCTGCAACTGCCACGTGGCAGCTGCTTGCTTGGCACTTTCGGGAAGTTTTTTACGGTGTCTATTGACACCTTTGTATTTTTCCACCTCATAACGCCAATTCAAACCATGGATTCTGGAGAGCCATCTACCACTCGCAGTTCATTCAGAAAACAACAATGTGATAAACATCATGCACGCAAAAAGCAGAAGAAGCAACTTCACGTGATGATTGATGAAGAGCTGAAGGCATTTTCTGGTTAGGAGGCAATTCCAAATCCGTGGACATTAGCACAATGTGCAAAATATATTGGATGGTGTTATTTGGGGCACATGTGCCATACTCGCGATATTCATTAATGCGGCGTACAAAAAGGGCCAATTTAGGGTAGTGCACTAATGAGATCTTCAAAGAGCATTGCATCCAAGCGTACTAGCATATTTATGACGAGGCGTAAGTGTGCCGCAACTCGGTGAATTTTCCAGTTTTATCGATGGATTACGTAGAGGTGGTACTTGGCGTACCGGTTGATTGGAGGACAATGGAAATCCAAACAAACTCCAAGATGGCGCCAATCATTGGATTAACAATACCATTTGTGCGGAAGTTTCTGGGAGAAGGTCTTGTGAGAACCATGGAAGTGGAACCTTCGGATCATAAAATCGAGTGGTCCGAAACTTCATCTAATGACTCGGATACTGGATGTTTTCCAACCGTGCGTAGGCAACAAGAATTTTCCTTCAAATCAGGCTTGAACAAAGAGCCGTCGATTTCACAACAAGAAGGGGATGCCTTGAAGACGGATGCAGTACCTGAGGAGGGCGTGGATAATTCCAAAAAATCTACGGGGGGTGACTAGGTGAGTTGTGATGATTATCTTCGAGTTTTGAATTGACTTGAGCAAAGCTTGAAGATAATCGAGGATCTATGAGAAGAAGTTGATGAGAAGGAAAATGAAGTTTTGGAATGCCATGAAGAAATTCAAGAATTGAAGGAACAAGTTCGGGACAAAGACTCTCTTCTTGCATTTTTGGCTGGCTATAGTAGAGTTTAGAACTATAATAGTGCTAGAAATGTACATAGAGCAATGTTGAAACGTTTTGGAACAAGAGCTTTCGGCAATTTTGTAAGTGCCATTAAATATTGAATGAAATTTCGTATATTTAATAGAACCTTGTATATTGAGTGGCATCATGTATATTTAGTGGAATTTTATGAGATTTTTTATATATCAAAATGTTAAGTGTTGCAATGTTTCAATATATTGACGAATTAGTGCAAACTTTGAAGTATTTTGGAAGAATCTAAACCACACGCGCCCGACCCTTAGAGTACGCGCCTGACTCCACAATGTGCGCGCCCGGCCCCAAATTGTATGCGTCCGGCCACACATTGAACGCGCCCGGCCCCAAAGTGTGCGCGCCCGCCTACATAGAGTACTTGCCCGACCCCAGAGCGTGCGCGGCCGGCCACACAAAGTACATGCACGCCCCAACATTGTGCGCGCCCGCCTACATAGAGTACGTGCTCGACCCCAGAGCGTACGTGCATGCCCCCACATTGTGCGCGCCCGCCTACATAGAGTACGTGCTCGACCCCAGAGCGTACGTGCATGCCCCCACATTGTGCGCGCCCGCCCACATACAGTACGCTCGCGGCCCCCCTTGTGCGCACCCCCTTGTATAGTGTTGGAGCAGTAGCATGTAGCAGTAGCATGTTACAGTACGCTCGCGGCCCCCCTTGTGCGCACCCCCTTGTGACATCGCATGGTTCTTGTATAGTGTTGGAGCAGTAGCAAATTGCAATTACACGTTTGCATACAAACGTTGGAGGTGCATGTCACACTATGGGTATCCACAATGGACGAAGACTTCGTGCACAAAGGCCCCGGCAACTATTAAGGCCCGTTTTAAAAGATGAGGGAATATTATTCCTACTAGGATGACCGAGGCGGAGATCGTTGGCCTTCCTAGCGCACTAGCAACATGTTCCACTGAACCTTGTTCAAGCCAATCGATCCAACAAGGTAGTTTCTTGGAAACTTGAAATAAGGAGAACACGCAATCCACAAATCCTCTAAACCAAGCAGCATCATCGACACCAAGATCTGTACAACAACCGACCTTCCAAGAGGCTTATCAACTTGAAAAACGAAAATAGTTGGACAAATTATGGGCACAATTTTTTTATGAAGCAAACGTTGCATTCAACGTGGTTAGACATCCGGCCTTCATCAAGGCTACACTTGCAACGTCAAAGGCAAGTTTTGATTATATACCGCCATTATACAATGCCATAAGGACAACATACATTGAGCCTCTAAAAAAAAAGTGAAAGACCTTGTGGACAAGAAGACCCGCGTAGATATTGCCAAGTATGGGGCAACAATATGCTCGAACGGGTGGGACAATGTTACGCGTCACCCTCTCATGAATATCATGCTCGTATGTCCAATGGGTGATATCTTCTTGGGGTCAATAGACACCACGGGTATGAAGAAATCTACGGCATATATAGGGGACCAATTGAAAAAAATTATCCGTAAGTTTAGACCATTGAATGTGGTCCAAGTGTGCACCAATAATGCTTCAAACATGTTGGGGGCAATGATGAAGGTCACTAAGGAGTACCCGCACATATATACTCAAGGGTGTTGTGCACATATTTTGGACCTCCTCCTTGAGGACTGGGGGAAGGAAGACATATTTGCAGACCTTGCCCAGAAGGCAAAAGAGATTGCATTGTATATCCGGAACCACCATGTGTCCATGGCTCTTTTTCGACGATTTTCGCCAAAATTGTCTATGTTGTGGCCAGCAGCAACAAGGTTTGCATGCAATTACATAGTGATCCATCAATTCTTGGAAGTGAAGAATGCCCTGGAGATGGTTTTGATAGAGCCAGCATGGATAACATATGTATCCTCTCTTTTCAATAGGCAAAACGGGCATCGTGCCCATGCGAAGGCATCGCAGGTGCGGGCCACTCTTCTGGACGAGACTTTCTGGCATCGGTGCACTAACTTTGATTTTGTAGTGGCACCAGTGCTAAAGGCATTACAAACTTTTGATGGTGATACTCCGGCAATGGAAATTGCTTGGGTAACCATGAACAAGCTAAAGGAGCACGTGTTCAAGCTGCGCAATGAACCGTTGAACATGCCAACCGAAATTACAACTCGCTTGGAAGGATTGTTCCTTGCCCGTTGGGAGAAGATGACAACAAATCTTCATCATGCAGGGGCTTTATTGAATCCTTATCTAGCCAATAACTTGCAAATTCAAAACAATGGTGAGGCCAAAAGGGCCCTAAACAGGGTTGTTATGAAGCTCTGTGCTCCATTCGGAGTATCCTTTGGGGAAGTAATGATTGAAATCACAGAGTACAAAGAATTGCGAGGCCCATATTCACCATTAGAAGCTGGGGAGATTGAAAACAACAATCTCTTGCCTCACCAATGGTGGAACCGCGTGGGCGGGCAATCATTGCCTATCATTGCGAAGCGTATACTAGCACAAACCTGCTCGGTCTTGTCATGTGAGCGTAATTGGAGCATGTATTCGTTCGTGCATAGTAAGAGCCGAAATGGTTTGGGAGTGAAGAAAGCGGAAGATTTGGTTTACATCTGCACAAATAGTCGATTGCTCCGAGAACCTGCTCGATCGGATCCAGTTTGATGGTATGAGGAGAATGTACTTTCGGAGGAGTCTAATTGAGGTGGGGGGCTTCCTTCAAACACAAAGAACAAGGGCTTAGAATCTGATGATGGGGGTTATAACTGGATGGGTGGCAATTGGGAAGACCAGCTTGCCGGCGACAACAACCCCTTTTTGATCATAGCCCACTGTCGTAGTACGTATTGGCAAGTATTCACATCTTAACATAAAGATATCCTTAAGGTAATCGTTCCCACAGAGAGTCACTAAGAACTACAACGACTAACAACAAGCCACGATCTGTACAATGTCAACTATACAATAGATACATCAAAAGAAAGGAGAGAAGGGTTTAGATCACAAGGTGTGAGTGGTAATTACACCAACCGCCCCACCCAAGTGCTTTACATGGCCCGCATCCTACATGGCCTGGATCGTACATGGCCCGGATCGTACACGGCCCGGATCCCACATGGACTTTACAACTATGTACACTATGGACATCTGGGATACTTGCGTATCCGGAGAGTGTTTTATCACCATGAACGACGATTCACGGACTCAAACAGATTTTAGTAAACGACAATTCTTCCTCACAGTTTCTCCAATCACTCCTACTCACTAACTTGGGATGGTTGTGGTGTCACTGGGTTCCCCGCCGTAAGAGGGGATAAGGCTTGGGCCTTAAGGACTAATACTACTCTAGTGGCAAGTATGTGGTTTACCTATCCTTTGAGCTGTTAGATCTTCCTTCACCTCAAAATCAGCTAAAGGAGTGGTATCTAGTGGGATTTCCTAGCCATTAGCCCCGGGAATACCCGATTCTACTCCTATTCTTCAGGGAACAAAGTCCTCCTCCTATTACTCCGATGGTCACCTCGCAAAGGGGTTAGTTACATCTCCTTTCTTCTCTCAAGATAATCCGAGCTATTAGAGTCGTTCTGGGCTTACTGCCCTTGGATCAAGCCAGTCTACTCTGTCCTCAACACGAAGGGTTAATGGTATGTAATGCTCATATGGATCAATCTATCCGACCAAAGGTTGATGCATCCGGGATCTAGAGTACATCCTCACAATCGATGACATCCTGCCGCCGACCAGTCACACAAGACATATCAAGACTCCTTCCGCACCCGTCACTCCCCCCTTGTCCTCCCCTAACCATTTATAATCTCACATGTTATTCCCATCCACCCAGACTAACTCTACTTGATGGAACAAGGAAACAATCACAAGGGTCAGAGTTAGAGTCACGTCCAACTAACAATCTAACCATCTCACATGTTATTCCCATCCACCCGGACTAACTCTACTTGATGGAACAAGGAAACAATGACTTCGACGATTAGTATGGACTTGAGGAGTGGACTACTTGAGATGGTACTCACAGTCATGTAGAATCCGAGCTCTCCAACCGTCGAAGGTTTTCTGAGAGCGTAGGTTTAAAATTAAACTGAAAGCAAGTACACACATCAAGTAGTGAAGAGAGAGGCCACGAGACTCCTCTCTTATATTGCCAAGGACTCACACAAGAGTCCAAACTCAAACGATACCTCTTAACTAAAAACGGTGACATTAATTACTTTTGGCGGCGGTGTTGCCACTCCACACCGCGTGCACCGTCAGAGGTCACTTATTACACAAAATCCTGGGCAAAACCAAGTCAAAACCAAAGTCAACCGGGGGCCAAATCCCGGGCTGAACATCGACCTACAAACCAAGATCTTGGCCTACTTCCGGGCGAGCTCCTCGAGTCTCTTCCGCTCCTCCCTCCTCTTGCGCTTCTTGGAACTTCGGCTTGAAGTCAAGGTGGGCGCGGCTGGTGCAAGTGCCACTGATGGCGCAAACACATCGGTGGAAGGCGTGGGTTGGGCAGTCGTTGCTCTCAACAAGGTTTCCCTTGAAGGCAAGGAGGAATCCGGGCCATCTGGAGTGAGTGAGACGGTAGTCATGCCCGGATGAGGCCCGGATGGTGTCGGAGGGACCGATACCTGACTCGGGGTGCCCATAATGACATCCTGGCCGGATATCTGTCCTGGAGTGTACAAGTAAGAGGAACTCTCACTTGCGGTCTTCCCAAGGTGAAGCCCGCTCTGCAAAGAGGCCACAATGTGTGTAGGGCAAGGGGGGTCACTGAGTGGCACCTGGCGAGGATGTATGGGGAGTGGGGGCTCCATCGCAACACTCGGGCATTCCTTCCAACCGCTCTGCATCGGTGTGGTGACCTCCGAAGGGAATGGTCCTGCCGGGACCCTCGAACTCGAGAGTTGAGGAGGCAGATCCGGGTTGTCAAGGTCAACCACTTCCTTCTCCTTTCGTGGGCCGTGATCACCGAGGCGACGCTCCTTCGGGTTGGTCTCCGAACCCAAGTCTCCATCCTAGTCGGAACTATCAGAGTCTTCCACAAACTTGGATAGAATGTGAGTGAGATTACTCACAAATAACCTCATGTTGGCATAAGCCGCCTCAACCTTCATGGTTTGCTCCATCACAAAGGCTATCACCCGCTTGCTGGAAATGTGGTCATCCCTCTCCAATCGAGCATCAAACATCTTGGCCTTCAGTACCACATTTGCGGAAAAATGTAATGCTTCATCTACCTGTGTATCGCTGCCGCCGAGGCATTGGCTTGGAGAAGAGCCGCCTTGCAACTTTTCTTTGCCTCCAACGCTCAACTCTTCACCTTTGTCACATCGAGTGTGAGTCGGTTGACCTTCTGCTCCATGAGGCGGAGATCGCCAGCTCCTCCGACCCTCTCCTTGATTGGAGCAATCAACCCTTCACGCGGAGGGTTACCCACCAAGCTGCTTGCTTGTCCCAAAATCCTATCCGCGTCTTTCACATATATGCGAATGGCTTCTAGTAGCTCAGAGGCCGGATAAGACTTGCCTCCGAGCTGCGCCGGTCCGGTAGCTGCGGTGCGAATGGCTGCGCAGGTGTGGGTGGAGGGGGCTCCTCCCTGTCTCTATCTCTAGCGCTTGGGAGGTGGTATAACCTCCTCTCCTGACTGTGATGAGTTGCTCCCTCCTACAGACCCCGGTTCCGGTTCTGATTCTGTCCCTTCAAACTTCTTCATCATTAGTTGCGTTCCATACGCCATGTTCTCCTCTGGAGTAGTCTCTTTGAAATGGTGATACAGGTGGATCAAAAACGGGCAGGGGGATGCACACTTGACATTGTGAACACTCCGAGTCAACCTGATCACCACATCCTTCACAATGATGGTCCAATTCACCACCTTCTTGCCAAGGTAGGAACCATACACGGTGTTAGCTAGAGTAACCGTCACTCGGGTAGGTTTCTCGGGGTGTAAGATCGGTACGAGGAACGCGAAGACCCGTCTTGCGCGGCGGTCCGCGCAATCTTGTACCGCATAACCATTCTTGGCGTCCTTGTTACCGAACCTCCCCTTGACATACTCCTCCTTCTTCGTACTTGTCCATCCCACCCCTTGTCGAGGAAAGCCATACACCTCTTGCCCCCTCCCCATGGTCCATCTATCCGGGCAAGCCCGGATGCTATCTCCATCGGGTTCTGGCAAGGGATCTTGCCGCATCTCCTGCACAGTGGATTCCACCCAAAACCTCCAACAGAAATCCATGAAGGAGAGACAATCCATGCGAAGGAGATCCTCTTTGAGCTCGGTGAGCTCCAGAGAATCCTTGGGAATGACCGGGCAAACATCCTTCTTCCTCGAGGGTACTAGATTGGAGGCCATTCAATTTTGAGGGTCTTGAGGCGTGAAAACCGGGTTGGAGCTTGCTCTTCTCGTCATACTGCTGGTGCTTCCTTCACACCAAAGGTGCTCTTGAACACGGTTGGCCCGGACTTCTTATACGGCGGTTGGGCTCTTTACCCGGCTGTTGGTGTTCTTGTACTTGGTTGGCCTGGAGCCTTAGTGCCTGGTGCTCCTCCGTTGAAGGTTGGCCTGGAGCCTGAGTGTCTGGTGCTTCTCCATTGAGGCTGGCCCGGAGTCTCCTTGTTCCTCGTGTTACCAAAAGGGTGCCAGCATACGTACCTTTCCTCGAGATGGTGCCTCCCTTCACGTTCGTGTCGGTATTCCTTGATCCTGATTGCTGGCCTGGAGCCTGGAACCTTGGTGCTCCTCTTCCTTCACGTCGGTGTTCCTCTTCCTTCGTGTGGGTCAGTGCTTCTCTTCACGTTCGTGTCGGTGCTCCTCTTCACGTTCGTGTTGCTCTAAGTGCCTGTGCACAAGCTGATGCTCTTCCTTCCCGATGCTGGTGCCTTTGTACACGGCTGGCCCGGACTTTATTGGGGGTGGACTTTCCAGGCTGGGCCGTAGGTCCCTTCCAGGCTCGATCCCAGGCTCCTTCCACCTTCCGGGCCAGATTCGGGCTTGGGTGGGTTGGCCCGGATGATGGCATTCCCTGCCTCTTGGTCGTTATGCACGTTTGGAGCCTGAGGGACTGCCTTTAGACTAGAGTCTAAGTTAGAGCTCTAGGTCCCTTCTTGCTACTATTAAGGCTTTTATAAAAGCCCCGTATTCTTCCTACCTTAGTCTTATCTAAAGATTAATCCTGGTTAGGGATAACCTTCTAGCCTAGCTAATTTTACTTACTTTTAATACCTATAACTCCCTAACTAAAAATATTGAAAAATTCGTGGTATGACACCCACCTAGGGACAACTTTGCAAACAACGAAGACAATGGAGATGCACCACAAGACCATTTTTACAACGTCCACGGTGACCCAATGGATCCTTTTGCGTTTGACGATGTCAACACAGAAGCAATCCATAATATAGTAGAATTATCAGGTGAAAATTGTGCTATAGAAGCTAGGGCAAAGGAAGATGGGTCGGCATTGGGGGGCAATCTTGATCGAGATGACAACATTTTGGAGAATCAGTCTCCCAACTCAAACGGCTCTAGCGCCTCAGGCCCTTCTATTGACAATGGCTCTAATCTCGACCGTCATGGCATTGGCATTGTAGCGCACAATGCATTTCCTCACGATAGAAACGAAGTGAGGAATGGTGGAGACAATAATGAATCCAATGAACCAATGGCCACCACGGGATCTATTGAAGTTTTGAGGAGCACTTAGGTTTTGCTTCAAGCAATAGAACCGGACGTATAGGAAGACATGCCACTCCAAGATTTGTTTCGGCGGCCATGTGCTCAAAGTATTGCATCAATTGGAAGAACTCTTTTAAGTGTAAAGATATAGACCTCTTCAACCATAGTTCGGCCACCCATCCACCGTAGCGCACTTGGCCCAAATGGTGGTGTGGAGCGCACGATACTAACCCCACAACTTCCGTCCGCGAGGGTTGGATCCTCTACTATGAGCAGCCATTTAGGGACACGAAGGGGCGAGAACAATGGTACTCTCCCTTTCTTTACTAGACCTTGGCGAAGCAGAACCTCGAAGAGAGTCATTGGGGCCAAAGGCAATCGCTCTAAAAACATGGATGGAGTAACAGACAAAAGGAAGAATATCCGAGTAAAACGACTTGTGAACACCGCATCAACTATTGGAGCCGAGCTACAATTACAAAACTTGGCCTTAGAGATAGTATTTTGCGCCCGGCTCTACTTGGTATGCGCCCAACCCAGATTGGTACACGTCTGGCCCCAAATGTTGCACGTGCGGCCCGAAGGTACGCGCCCGGCCCTATGATGTGACGTGGAAAGCTGTCTCACGTTTCGGTGCACGTATTTTACTAGGGGGCAAGTTGTAAATTTGATGTAGGGTTTGGAATTTTTTTTACACGCAACTATCCGCCAAAAAGTGTTGTCCGTCCTGTCCGTCCGTCCGACTGTCCGTCCGTCCGCTGTCTTTGGGCCACTGTTTGTCTATGTAGACAACCCTGGTGAGAAGTGGCCGCAAGGAGGTCGATTAGGAGCTGCGACGAGCGTGGAGAATTTTGAAGTTGATCATTGTCCAAGAGAGTTAATGAAAGATTGTGTTAGTCAACTGTGGGAGGTCTATACAAATCCTATGCCCTATATACATTGTACATATCCCCTAAGCACCAATGAGATACTCTTGAAGCGTATTCAGGCGTACATCTTGGATGCATCGTCAATACTCCCTTGAAATAGAGTGGATACTTGCAAAGCATGTAGGGGCAAAGTCCTACATGCATCATCGATGCACTTGGTGCTTAGGGTGACCATACGGATCGAAAGGATACTCGATCAAGATACCACTCTATCAGAGGAGTGCTTCAAAGGTATGATCCACTAATGCATTGAACACACTTCCTTAGTATTGAGAGGATACGATTTAGGGAGCTTTAACTCCTAAATTTCTTTGACAATTTTGCACCAAAAACACTTCAAAACTGCTAGTTTTAGTACAATGAGTAAAGAAGAGTAAAACTATCATTTCTAATTCAAACCATAGGATCTCAATAAAAACTTACTAAATAACATGCTTACAAAATTTCCTAAACTTTGACCGCACTGATTGTAAGATTATAAAAACAAACTATAAAAATAGTGTTTGAAGTAGAAAAAAGGATCATTTTCTTCCCTAGGTTTAGTGGATCAACAGAATTTGACTTCACTTGGTGTCAAATATTTGCACTACACAAGGTCTAAATTCATTTACATCATGTTAAAGATGATACTAGTTCCTTGTACACCAACTTTTAGAGATAATGGTGGGGTGTAGCATATTCAAAAAAATTGTGCAAGTAGTGGAGGTTCAAAAAATGTCAATTCATGTTATATTTTTTTGTGAACTTAGTATGTTCAAGAATGAGAATCCAAACAATCAGTGCAAAGTTTCACACCACATAATGCTACGGAAAAAATAAAAAGTGAAAATAAAAAGATCTCTAATTTTAATATGGAAAAGAAGAAGTTTTTTGGTACCTTGCCCGACAATGTGTGACAATGTGTGAAAATGTTTGACTTGGATTTATATGCTATTTTCACTATTGACAAGAGATTTTTTTTGACAATATGAAAGGAAATATTATTATTTGCTAGTACCGAAAATCTCACATTCGATAGAGTGTCCTAGCAAAAGTTTTTGGAGTAGCCCAATGTGCCCGCTCTCCCCATTTGAATTTCAAAACCCTATAACTTTTTCATTAAATGTTTGATTGAGGAAAAAGTTGGACTTACACAAAGCTTTTGGTAATGTCCATCTTCAATAAAAATTTCAAAGAAAAATGTTATAAACTAACACCACAAGAACCTGCCCAAACCTATTAGAGTCTCCCAAGGGGACTCTTGGAAATTTAGGGGTTAATGAAGACGTGGTGAGCATTATCAACAACATCTATTCCATTTGGCGTCCCAGTAAGATGTAATGGGAGCTTGTAGTTGGATCCTTGGAAGTCACGGCAATAAGGGGATCATTGAACATGGCACGCATGTGTCTAAGGCCAAGATCAATGTTAGAGGGACATGATGTACATTTGGATTCTACACTTCCGGAGGAGTGCAAAAGAGAATTGAGTGTCTCATTTTTTTATATAAATAAGACTTTTTATTCTTTTTTTGTTTTTCGTCATTACATATCAAGACCAACTAATTTGGCACTTCTAAATCAAACTTCGATGACAAGTCTAGACTCAAAGTTGTATTGTGGAAGTTAGAGGCACAAAATTTTTTAGATATTTCTTAGACGTTGATCATGTTCTCCGCCCAAAGATTGAGGCCAAGAAATCTCCCATGTACCCCCTCGATACGGAGGAGGTACGTTGGGGGAACTCAATGTTTAAGTTATTGAAAAATAAGATTTTTTATTTTTTTTCCTTTTATTGACAAGATGTGTCAAAACCAACTAATTTGGCACACTTGAATCCAAATCTATTGAGAATTTTGGATTTGGAGTTGTATTTTGAAAGTTATATGGCGTACGTAGCATACCGTCTAGAAACCCCAAAGCGTGCTCTCCCTAAACCAAGGGCGCACACTCCGTGTAGGGGGGTACACCCCAAATGAACCTCCTCGGACCGAGGAGGTTTGTTTTGGAAGTATCCTCCTACACAGTATGTATCTCCGTGGTATAGGCAGGGTCTCTTGCATGTACCCGTTCTAAAGTAGAGGATACACTCCATGTAGAGGGATACTTCTGTAACAAAATTCCTCGGTCCGAGGAGGTTTATTTGGGGTATATTCTTCTACTGGAGTGTATCCTCTTGGTTTGAGGAGGATACATAGAGAGACCTTGCCTGGACAAGTTCAAGATTCACTCTATATAGAAGGGTATTTCTAAAGTGAACCTCGTCGGTCCGAGGAGGTTCACTTTGGGTGTACTCCCTACATTGAGCGTATCCTCTCGGTTTAGAGAGGGTATACGGAGAGACCTTACTTGGATAAGTTGAAGATACACTCCATGTAAGGGGTTACTTTCAAAATGAACCTCATGGATCCAAAGAGGTTCAATTGGGGTATACCCCCCTACATGAAGTGTAGCCTCTTGGTTTCGGGCTAGTGCACTGAGAGACCTTGCGTGGACAAGTTCAGGGTACACTCTATGTAGAGAGGTACTTTTAACATCAACCTACTTGGTTTGAGAAGGTTCATTGGTCTGAGGTGGTTATTTTAGGTAGTACCCCCTATGTGGAATGTATCCTTGCCTATTCCAAAGAGGTACCCTCCCTGACGGCTTGTACTCCCTGGATGGACATTCTCAGACCAAATAGTATCTCTACCATGGATGAAATCTCCTTGGTATTGGGAGGATATACTCTTTAAACCAATCTGGTTACACTCTCTAAACCAATCTGGTTATACTCTCTAATCCTTAGGTTTTGTGCGCGTATTAGTTTTGCGTGTTCTCTCCGACAACCGATTTCTTTTTTAAGCTACCCGGCTAATTATAGTATTTTCCCTTCTTATGCTTTGGATTTGAACCGAGACTCTCTACAATATATCCCACTCTAAACAATTGTGGTATTTGTTTAAATTGTGGGCGCACTTCATCAAGAAATTCAACTCCATGCAATGGATTAACTATAGTCTAAAGTTTGCTAAATCATTTCATAAGCTTTTCCTTTTCGAGCTTGATTTTTTTCTCCCTTTTGCAATCATGTGCCATATTGATCCTCCTTTGTTGTGTCGGCAATTAAATTCTATAGACCTTCTCGTTGGTTTCATGAAACTTATCTTAAACATACATGTCCAAGGGTCAAGAACCGCTTAACTTTAGAAATCTACTAAGTTCTTTTGGATGAAAATGTATATCTAGAAGAGAAATTTGTCCATAAAGCTTGCTGGAATTGGATACCATGTAGTGCTCAGATTCTCCAATCATTGTTTGTAGTAATGAATGGGAATCAAATCCTTATATTACTACAATAATTTATCTCCATATTGTCTTATTTGGTTAAGCCAATGCATGTTCTTGGACTTCACATGCGCTCTCTTCTTTGCGCTGGACAAAGTACATTTGTCAAACCATTTTGAATATTTCTACGAGTGACTAGAAAATGAATTGGAGAACTCAAGTTACCAACTTGTTTGCACCCTGCATTGTCAATATAATTTTTGGATATTCATTAGAAGTGATGTTGAGGATGGTGCGATATAGCCTTCCATGCTTTGTCATAAAAGTCAAGTTGCATGCTTTGTTCTTCTCAAGGAACTCCATCCACGCCTCATGTTGGTGATTTCTATGATAGATATAGAATATCTTGTTGCTCAACTCTTTCAATTCCTTGTCATTCTAAAGCTCCAATAAAACATAAACTGCGATTCAAAAGAAGAATCTTGCACAAAACGGACCCACAAGAAAGAATCCTCAAACTTAATATGAAACAATACACCTTCCAAATCTCTAAATCTTGAACCTTGAACCTAAATCCAAAACCTCAATCTGAAACCATACAATTGAAAACCTTAACCTTCCATCCTTGCACTACTTTCTTTCTGTGAACATTGTCTTCTTTCTTACACCCACTCCTTATGCAATCTAGTAGAAGACCCCTAGAATTAGAGGCAGGCAAAAGTTACATCTTTCCCTCACACTTTGTTATCTCATAACGTCTCCCTCATATCAATCACCGAAATGCTCACTTGACCTCCACAACTTGTACGATACTATCAACCCTCACAACACTATCAAAAAGAGAGAGGTATTGCTAAATGGTTGTCCGCAACTTATAAAGGATTGTTGTAGGCTTGTGTAATTACTGGCATCCCTTTACACCATGAATACCTTGCAATCACGGCTACTCAATATGTTCCAATTGTAGCCCAATACGTACGTCCTTTACTCATTACATATTTTATCCTACTTGCTTCTACCTTCCTACCTCCTCATGGTGACCGTACCCAAATCGTTGACTTTTCCCACTACCTAATCCATCGAGCTCAAGTCCTATCCAAGTCGCCGACCTTGCCCACTAGTTATCTATAGATTATGCCAACTACTCAAGCCATCGATTGCGTCCACTATCCAAGCCATCATTTTTGTCATACTCTCCTATGCTTGGACCCCTTATGACTTGTCTCCTCAACTAATCCACAGTCTCTAGTATAGTTAGTGTTCTATTGTACATGCCGGCAATGCGTTTTTGTCCTAATTCAAACAATTCACTAAAGGTATTAGACTAAAATACAATTCCACATGACTAGGTGGAATACCTTCTCCACAATTTTAATGATGACGTGGTTATTGAGTTGCTTATACACCATTGACGAATACCAAAGGGATACGCATACATTTCATCTTATTGCAATGAAACGGTGGATTACTTAGAGTTCTAGATTTTGCAAGTCAAAAAAGTTGTACAAAATGGGATTCAATCGACTTTCTTTACATTCTATGCCGAGGGGGTATTTGTTCACTTTTTTCTTTTTTACTTTGGTAGACTTCATACTGGTGGTGGATTTAAAATCCATGTAAAACTCAATAACATTCATTGCAAAAATGAGAGGAAGTATGACAAACATTAGAAAATCCACCTAAAAAAGTTCCCCGGTTTTAGATCCCTAAAAGTTATAATTTAAGAATTTGAAAAAAATACCAAAAATACATAAACATTTCTAGAATATTGGAATATTTTAAGTATATCACAAGAATGATTGAATATTCTCTGTTCTTCACGGTGGAATTTTCTGCTCACCACTCTTTGCTCTCTACTTTCCGCTCATATACAAAGCTTCGTCCACGTATAGATCGTGGCGGTGAATACCAATCAACCAAATTCAAGAACTATTGTACTCAACAAGGCATCGCACGACATCTCACCGCAGCTCATACACCGCAACAAAACGGCATCGCAGAGAGGAAAAATTGTCACATATGGAAAACTATGCAAACATTATTATTTGGAGAAAACTTCCTGACTATATTATGGGAAGAAGCACTTCGCGCATCTACCTATATTTCTAATCGCATATCATCGAGCTCCCTCTATGACAACTCCCCACAAACGCTTCACTGGCAACAAACCTGACGTTTCTTGCCTGCAAATTTATAGCTGTCGCCATAAATTCACCACAAATAGGTAACAACTTCAACCAAAATCTTTGATTTCAACACTTGTAGGTTACAATTATCAATCAAAGGCGTACAAGTGCTACGACCTTTCCCGCAACAAAATCTTAATTTCCAGAGACCTTCAGTTTGATAAAGGAATACTAGGTCTCTCGTCTCCTACACCTTCAAACACAATTGATTACAAGACCTTGAATGAATTTTTATTATACAACAACCAATCACAAGAAGAATCACCTTAATCTCTTTGTTTAGTTATTGATTGCCAATCTATAACTGAACAAAGTAATAAACCTCTAGTTATTTATCCGTGGATTTCTAGTAGTGTTTCTTTTGCTACTTCCAAAACTCTTCACTAGAGCTCCCTGATGTCACTACAACAGGACATGGATAACGCACACCTCAACTCATGCTACAACATTGTTCCTCCATTAACGCAACCCTCATCAACAATGGCCTCTGATCTCTCCTTAGGTTCTTCACGGGTATTTCTCCCCATAATTTCTCCTCCCTACAGCATACCCTGGATATCTCCATGCCCTCCCAGGGCCTCTCCATCCCTAGGTAAATTCCAAGCGCCTACTAGCCTTCCTCGAGTCTGCCATCCCCGGTCTCTACCTGGGCTTCTTCCTTTCAACCTATATCCACAGGTCATAATCTTGAACCCGCACCGCAAAGGGTTTCCAACGTCGGGCCGCTCATAGACGGCACTCTTCTCTCCGCGTCAACCACCGGCTCTCCTCCAACATCAACCGCAACTCAATCACCGGAGCCCAATATCACATCAAATGCCCTCGACATGGACACGCATGATCAAATGAACTATGACATTTCTTAACATCCTCCCCGACGCTCCACAAGGTTTCAAAAGCAAAGTGCCAAGTTAGATGATTATATTCTCTTTGTTACACAAGAGAATTTTGATATTTGCTTAACTAAAGCAGATACAGACCTCACTGGTGATAATATCACTTATCACCAAGCATCACAACATTCAAGGTGGATAGTCGCTATGCATGAGGAGATGAATTCTATACATTGCAACTACACTTGGGATCTAGTACCCTTACCTCTAGGAAAGATGAGAATTTCAGCCAAGTAGGTTTACAAAACTAAGCCTGCACTCCTAGGTGAAGCACCACGCCTCAGAGCACGTCTTATCGCTTGTGGTTTCCAGCAACCCCGCGGCATAGATTTTGAAGAGGTATTGGCCTTGGTGTTTAAATGGTCCACAATTAGGACTATCACTGCTCATGCATCTCAATTAGGGCATGACATACACCATTTAGATGTTAAAATAACATTTTTATATGGCAATTTAGAAGAAGTATACATGGCATAACCCAAGGGATTAATAGAACCCGGATAGGAACACCTCGTGTGCAAACTTAAGTAGGCCTTATATGGCCTCAAACAAAGTCCGCACGCTTGGTACCACCAACTCAAAGCCTACCTACTCTCCCAAGGATTTACATGAAGCGGATTCAACCATAATCTTTGCTACGAAGGGTCTGGAGACAACAAAACCCTTCTTGTTGTCTATGTAGACGACATCTTCATCACCGGCGGAGACAAAGCAGCAACAATGGTTAAATAGACAACTCAAATCAAAATTTGCCATCACAGATCTAGGCTAGGTTCACAAATTTTTAGGAGTGGAATTCAAGCATCTTCCAGAAGGGATATTCTCAACCAATCTGACTATGCGGCATGCCATTCAAATTTTGACAAAAAGCGGTATGTTAGAATCTAAACCTAAATATGTTTCCATTGCCCCCGGACTTTAGCTCCTCACCGACATCAGTGCCCCGCCAATCAACTCCACCACCTACTGCCAATTGGTCGGCAAGCTTATATTTCTTATCAACACCCATCCCAACCTCGCTTTCTCTATTGGCCTTGTATCCAGATTCATGACCGCACCGCAGCAACCGCATCTTGACGCCGTCTACCACATCCTCCGCTATGTAAAGGAGACCTTTGCCTTTGGATTACTCTACGCTTGTCACAACACTACTCCAATCCAAAGATTCACCAATGCAGACTCCGTTGCATGCGGCAAAACATGCAAGTCCACTAAAGGATATTACTTCACCCTCGTAGGTGTAGCTATCACCTGACAATCAAAGAGACAACCCACAATAGCAAAATCTTCTATAGAATCAGAATACGTCTCTCTATCTACAGGTGCATTTGAAGCCGCATGTCTTCCATGCCTAATCCATGAGATCCCCTCCTCTTCCTTCCTCTTCCACACACCATTATCTCTCACTCTTACCATTCCATAGATCTCTACGGATCTTTCCTCCGAGTCTCCCCCTATTGCTATACACTGCGATAACCAAAGTGCCATCAAACTAGCCAAGAATCCGGTCTTCCATGCCAGAACCAAACACATAGAGGTAGCATATGACTTTCTACACGAGAGACTTTTCAAGGGGGGAATTGAACTTCTTTATATTCCAACATATACACATCTAGCTGATATCTTCACCAAACCTCTATCAGGCACAAAGTTTGAACTACACAGATCTACACTAGAAATTACCTCTCCTACCTCATCCTTCACTTAGCCATCATTCAGATACCTCAACACACTATCTAGATCCTTAAAATTCTTAAATTGTACACCACTAGAGCCTTTTACCCACAACCCGAGGATCTACACAAGTTAGAAAACCACAAGAAATTAAGTATCATCCTCTGAAATCCTAGATCTAAAAGAACACTTGAAATTAGATCCGACCCACAACCGCACGCATCAAGTAGGCACCCCAATTATTCCTCCCGATCGTTCTAGATCAACACTACCCTCACAAAGTTGAAGCGCTCATTTTCACCCGATTGCAAGGCTCAAAAGCTATCACAACAACTACACCGTTCACTGAATATAGTGTGGAGGTATAGGTAATGTGGATGAAAATTGAGGTGGACCACATCAATTCTAGTTTTGAATGAAAATTGATGTGGACCACATCAATTTTGGTTATTAATATAGTATTAATATGTTATTATTATATATGTTATTATTATGTTAATATTATATTATGTTATATTACATTATAATATTATGTTAATATTCTTATGTTATATTCTTATGTTATAAAATAATATTATTATGTTGTTATATTATTATGTTATATTAGTTTATTATGTTATTATATTATTATGTTCTTATTTTATTATGTTATTATGTTATTATTATGTTATTATATTAAAATTTTGGTTTTGAGTTCAACTTGTAAAAACTTATCCACATCAATTCCCGTGTGTTTTATTTTGAAACAAGCCACACTATTTCTAATGGACATGATTTGATGTGGATGGAAAATTGAAGTGGACCACTTTAATTTGCGTATAATGAAATTACTGTAGGAAATTTCAAATAGTCTAGTCTACACTATATTCAAGGAACGGTGTAGTGCCGAAGTTTGTTGTGACGAGGAGTAGTGCCGCAACGTGATTGAGGCGATTTGCAATGGTCTGGTGCAAAAAGTAGGCACGTCAGGCGGCAAGGAAGTAGCCTCCAAAACGGCGGTTGTAGGAGCTCAGAGCCACCCACTTGGGCTGCCACCCTCAAATATCACATCCCTGCCAGTGCAAGCTGCAACTGGCTTCGACCATTCTTGGCTCCGACCCCTCCTCGCTCTCTGCTCTTGGTCTCTCTCCTCTTCTCCTTCAAGTAACGAATTAGACCTCGGAGGAGGATGTTGGTACTTTCGGCTTTTATGAACAAATTCTGTTCATCCATTGTTGACTACTTCCCTGTAGATATTTCGGCTATAAGCTTATGTGTATATAACATGGCTCCTGGCCTTTTGTAAATTCTCTTTGATGATCAATACAATCAATTGGTTATCACTTCAACAATGCCGTAGTTTATAGATGTAAGAAATGTGATCCTTTTACTATAAAGAGGTATCTTAACTTACAATCTTGAAAAAAAATAAAAAATAGATAGAAATGATGGCAATGTACCACTACTTGAGCGTCCTACAAAGATGATTTTAAAGATGTTTTGTATTTCAATGAGAATCTCGTTCAAAACTTGCTTAAAAGTCACCTCACCTATAAATATGGACAATAGATGTACTTTAGGATTTAAGGGGATACTTCAACAAAATACATCAATGTTGTAATTAGAGGAGATTCAAGACAATGGTTGTCAAAATTTTGGGGGGCTCTAGAGCAATAATAGAAGCCCTGATGATGATTTTCACCAACAAAGACTACAATCATCTTATTAGAAGTTTGTAGAATTCTAATTTTTGGATTGTGTTATCAATTTGGCCCAAAAAGCTGGATGGATCAATCTTCAATTCTCAAAATTTTGAAGAATGAAAAGCTTATCAAACCAATATCCATAGTTTGGATGGATAATTGTATAGGGCATAAAAACCACCCCTTGGTTAGCAATAGTTTTGATTCAAAAGAATATTGTTGAAGTATTTGCTATTGTATACAATACATCTTTGCCGACCAACGAACACCTTCATCATTTCAAAGCTTCAAGATGCATGGACAAAGAGATGGTGGACAAAAAAACTCAAAACTTATACTAGAGAATGTTTGGCAAAGCATGCCTTGAGGTGAGGACAAATTATTTGGCAAGCTAATTAACCCCTAAAGGACCAAGGCATTTTTTAGAGGGAAAAACCAGTCCAAAACTGCCACTACATTTTATGAAAATTATGAAAATTATATTTATGAGTAAAATTTGTACATTTAGCCATAAGATCTTAAAATAGACTTCTATACAAACATACCATAGATTATTTGTTGCAATCCATCACACGGATTTGAAGATTATAGCCTTTGAAGTGCAAGAAAAAAGTTTTTTTCTCCCTTGCCCGACAATGTGTGAAAATGTATGACTTGGGTTAGTATGCTATTTTTGACTAAAGAAAAGAACTTTTTTTTGAGAATATAAAAGGAAATAATATTACTTGCAAATATTGAAAATCTCACATTCAGTAGAGTGTTTTAGCAAAAGTTCTTGGAGGTGCCCAACATGCTCGCTCTTCCCGTTCGAAATTGAAAACCCTATAACTTTTTCATGAAATGTTAGATTTAGGAAAAATACACCTCCAATAAACATTCCTCTCTATAACATTACTACAAGATATTGCAACCTACGAAATGACATCATTATCTTAAAAAATACAATACAAATACAACAAGATAGAACACACATATATGAAAATAATGGAAGACATTAATCAATATACCAGTCACAAGACTGAAATACCTTTGGAATCAATACCACCAAACGCTAAACACACCGACAAGACAGCTGGTGATCTATAAACAAAAGGGGGAATGGTCCTTCCGGAGTTAATCTGTTGAGATAAAAAGTCTGAACCATATTTCTTACTAAACAAAACCTATTCATAGTTCATCCAAATTATGGTGACCAAAACTGAAGCCTCAAACACCAAGTCTAGAACAGATAATAACTGATATCAACACTGAATCTACATGGTTAGTAGTTACTGCCATGTTTTTGTGCCAATATGAATCAAAAGACATGCAACTGGACAGTAGGAAATAACAGAAAACATGGGGCTCAGGCAATGCCATACATATGTAGCGTAGAATTCCTAGGCAAAGAATTAAGCCTGTAGAGTGAAAACAATGGTTCTAACTTAAAAAGTGTATCATCTACAAGGAACAAATGGATGTTTACTAAAAGCGGCCTACCTGTCCAACCCTGCAAAATTTCTCCACTCCAGGTGGAAATAATCAGGGCAGAAGCGCCACCAAGTGCACCTTAAATAGTTCTCCCAACGCTTTCCTCACGTCCATCTGCGCAAATGCCATCAGTTCCTGATAAGCAACTTGACTAATGCAACCATCCAACATAGATGCAACCCATTCGGTCACTTGTCACTTTTTGAGAAGTACTTGATTCAATTTTCGAAGATACATATATTTGTGGGCATTGTGGAAGCCAACTGAGAAGATATGACCGTTCAAGCCACAAAAAGATATGGTAACGGTGAGATAAAGAGATGAAAGAAAGTCGGAACCTGATCACAGCAAATGAGCTTGGTAAAATAAGGGTAAAATTCTGGTAAATGCTTTTTGAACGTGTGGGTATCTGTGTTGGCCATTGCTTTCAACACCTGCACAAGGCAATAATCTGTCTCTGAGACTCCAAACATACAAGACATAACATTGATAATAACACAACACAAAACAGTCTGAGTTACTGTGAGAATGAATACGAAGCAAGTTTTGGCACTGAGAACCTGAAAGAATCGGCAAATGATACGGGTGTGTGGGCCCTACTACCTGAACAGTAACTGGCGAGCGTAAAGCAAGCGCTCGGTGGTAATCAGCTTGAACAGCCTCACTTGGAGCAGGTTGCAAGGTCGAAACTTCTTTCAAAATGTGGCCACAAAATGACACAAGTTGCCTCTCAGCCTCCTCTCTTTGATTTTGTTCCGCAGCTTTTGAATTGAATTCAGCACTCTCGAGGTCATTAAGTGGCTGTTCTGAAGCCCCATTAGCACGGACTTCATCAGCAGTTTCGTTTGCTGTTTTGTTCAACACCTCTAGGTAAATCTGAGTGCCTTCGATCTCTTGACGCAGCAGATTGGGGGGAGGCCTGAGGCAAGGATTCAATTCATCAACACAGAACACCTTGACGGATCATCATCTAAAATTCATTTAAGTGAAGGTTTGAGAAATAGCTTACCTATCCCCGGAGACATATCGCATTCTACTTCGAAGGTTGATGTCACTGTTGTAAGAAGCACAAAAGTCCACCATCAATAGAAGAGTATCCATAATGAGTCGCTTATGTGATGGTTGTAATCTCTGCCAATGGTTTCTCTGACAAACGTGACCAAATGTCAAAACATGAAAAAGCATGACGAGCATCTCCACACCAAGAATCGTACAATTCGAAAAAAATATTATAAGTCGACAAAATTGAAGGGATCCTTACTTGGAGGCTATTCAGAGCACCCATGAGCAAGAGTTGTATCACACATTTGGTCCGAACATTCTGCAGCGAAGTGCTTTCCGCCTCACTCCCATCAGGGCCTTGGTCGACAACCTCGAATTCCTACATATTTCAGCCAATGAAACGTCACCAAAGTTTCCACGTGTCATATACAATTTTTTGTAAGAAAAATAGTCTTAGTGAAAGATCCTGACAAAGTCTGATTGCTAAAGAGAACCGTATGGTCCTGTAAACATTCAAGGGAATATTTACAATGATACGGCTTTCAATATACTGACTGGTACTCTTAGTTTCTTCACCAAACACAACAACCAGTTACTTTGAACCGCAATCACCTCAGCACAAATTTCTTTTACTGAAAACGGATCTGAACAAGTGCACTTCGAAAGATATGCATTGAGAGAACCATCTTGAGCTGAAGCAGAAATTACCTGCAGATTATTTACACCAGTTTCCGCCGGAACTTTGCCCCTCACAGTCCTGAATGTTGTATTCTTTAACAAAAGTGTATCCATAAAGCTATTCATAAAAGAGCGTCCAGATGGCTGATTTGATACCTTTGGAGAAGCTATTGCTAAAGAACCTACATAACACGAATCAGAGGAAACCAGCAATCAGCATTTAATTTAAAAAGATGCCACTATCTCGTTCTGGGCAACACCTCCAAGACCAAACCAATGCCATGCCTTCAGCAGACGCCTACCTTCAGACTCAGCAACGCTCAGTCTTTCAAGATGTTCATCTGCCACAGAATCAAAACTGAGCTGGCGATTCATCTTTGATGCGCCTCTAGGCGTTCCTTCAATTGTATCATTATCAGCAACTTCTGAATGCTCTATATCTGCCTCAGACTGTCCTGTTGGCGTCTGATGACCTCTAGAATTCACTGGAGGTGTCATGTTCGATAGCTTCCGTGATCCGGAAACAAAATCTGACCCAAAGGTCACCATACTCTCCGGGTTCAGCAGTTCCACTGGCTGGGTAGTACAACAAGCATCCCTACACAAAGAAGCAGAGAGACAATCTGAATCTTTAGACAAAGGCACGACAAAAGTATGGCCTTCCCGGACTACCACACGTATATCCATTCTCCCAACTTAGACACAAAGATTTGATGCAATAACACAAATAGCTTCTCGTTTCATATCAGCAGGATAAATATAGATGTGAAAAATTTACCGTATGCTGTCCAGTAAAGTGGTCCAGTCCTTATCATTGAACTGATGTCCACCCACTTCAGCAAGTCTCACTAAAGCACCCATTGAAATTGCTGCCAAGGTCTGATCTGGTCGGGTGGCACAGTCCAGCAATAAACCCAACAAAGCTGGTAACAGGAACGAAACCTCCTGCAACATTGAGATAACAAGAACACATGTCATGTAATTGAACTTATAGCCAAATAACTCAGTTTCCACTGGAGTAATGAGAATACTTCACTTAAACATTCTAATCCCATCAAAAGGCTGCAGAGGAGCACCTTGTAGAAACTGCTGAAGAGATCACACAAAAGCTGAAGAGAGTGTATACAAGTTTCTCTGAGCCACTGGTCTGCAGATGCCGGCTTTTCCCCGTCTTTACCAGCGTGACGAACGTAGTCGAAGATGGGAAACAAAACCCGGTGGAAAACACTATCCCAGAACTGTCCAGAAAATTTCTTTCCACGCTCTTTAAGTAGGTCGAATAAAACCTCTAGAGCACAGTTCCTGACTTCGGTCCGAGGATCTGAAGTAAGATCAGAGAGTCCAGCAAGCATTGGAAACCAGTAGTACTCAGCGACCTCAAGATCTGATTGGTCCGCGTTCTCTCCTAATTTTGAAATAACCCCAGGTATCTGACCCTGCAAAAATTCGGTAAGTACACCAATGTACGAACGCAGACAATCTTCAGCTTCTATTTGAATATCATATCAGCAGGAAGAACACGTAATCTTGAGTTGAACAATAACACAGTTAATACTGATTTTTAAAAGCACCTTTCCAGAAAAATTCTGATATAATCAACTTACATCTGCCAGGCGATCCTCGCAAATTCGAAGAAGAGCAATAGCTTTTAGACTTGTCTCTGGGCTGATCTTGTTGTTTGCAAACGCAATAAGACAATTTACACAGTCCATGAAGCAATCACCAACCACCTGATCAAAATGTTCCAGAATAACTGCACAAAGTTGGATAAGTTAAACACTATATAGACAAACATTTTGTCGTCAACATGTAAAAACTCCTAGATTCAAAGCTAAAACTCAAACAAGGTTCACTTCTTACTGTAGAGTCACTAGGATGGCCACAATATTCAACGATATCACTATGCGAGGATACATAACATTCTAAAACAAATTGACCAGAGGAGTCCCCCAGGAACGCCGCGTTCCAAGAAAAGTTTCATAAACACACCTTGCTCCACGTTCTCGAAAGCAACATCAGAGATGGATTCTACGTTATCACATGCAGCTGTAGTAAATATCATAAACACACTCCGCCAACCCGACTTGATACTCCCAACCTTCGATTTGATCATCTGGAAAAAAAATGACATTGCAAGCGTTAGGCAGTTTTGTGTAAAACTTCCAAATTTTTCTAATAGCATATCCAAGCTTTGCATAAAATCTACAGATTCATTCATGTCAACTATTTGACAAACGACGTTTCCGGTCGGCATAGTATACTGGACTCAAATGAACTGGCAAGAGCTGACACCAAATATATCATTCTACAATTACCTGTACTATACAATCAACAATAAGAGCCCTGATAGTCGAATTCTTGCTGCTCCGCATGATAACGACAAAAGGCTTCAAGATATCATTCTGGAAGGTGAAGTTGGCCAACTCGGCCCTCTCAAGATACTTGATGGCGATTTGCCTTAAAGAGTCAATAGCATACATTGCAATTTTC
Source organism: Bryoerythrophyllum caledonicum (assembly GCA_963971425.1). Lineage (NCBI taxonomy): Eukaryota > Viridiplantae > Streptophyta > Bryopsida > Pottiales > Pottiaceae > Bryoerythrophyllum > Bryoerythrophyllum caledonicum. Next base: position 9,839,652 of record OZ020521.1, on the reverse strand, counting down.
TCCTCAGAATGATTTCCAGCTGAAACAAAATGAATAGAGAGGACTGCCCATATCCTGCCCCAAACCTGACCAAAAACTCACGGTCATTCATAATAAATTGCATGTATGCACACACTGTCACGGACTGGAGTCTTCTCCATGTAAATTCCAAACATATTACTAGCATGCTGTCAACATTCCTATGCCAAGAACACGAGCAAAAAAAGAATGATAGGATTCAGTTGAGTCTTTTTACCATCCGAATTCGTGTCATATTGTAGTAGCTAATTTCCACCAGTTTGACCAAACTGAAAACACGTGGTGGAGACTGCCTCAGCTCTTCAGCTGAAACACCACACAAAGCTGCAAAAAACTCTACAATTACATCGCTTGGCAACCGAACACTGTTCACGAATACTTGTTCGGTAGGCTTTCCGGTAAGCTCCGTCAATGATAGCACCAAAGAGTCCCGAGATATCTGATTGGTACCCTGCATTAGAGTGGATGTAATGCCTGGAGTTGAAATTATGAACTCCAGCCTTGATACGCATTCTAAAACAGCATTCCAGGTATCTTGTAAAGCAGCCGGTTCAGTCTGACACATAGAGAGCAGCGTCTTCAAAGCCTCTACATTCTTTGATCGCATCTCCCTTGGTGCATGCAAAAACGTGGATCTGCAAGGTTTTGAACCAACTATTAGGCTTGGAGGTAAAAGTAGAACTTTAAAAGGTAGAGAACATAAGGTAAGAATCAATGCCGGTTATAGAATAACAGATTTCATGTTAAGGTACCAACCTCACTAATGATGTCAGAAACGCATAACGCATAGTCTCCATTCCTAGTGCTTTTGTCAAGTGTACACCAAGTCGAACCCCTTCCATGCACAAGAGAACTCGAGATTTGTTATCACTATCCTCCATGGTTACAGAGAATGCTGCAAGTAGTGGCCACCCAACAGATTCTAGCATTGGACGAGCCAAGTCTTCATGCTCAGCTTTGTAGAACACTCCTTTCTTGAACCCAGCTTTCTTGAAGATTGATTGCGTCAACTCAATTATCTCATCACTTTCTTTCTTTGTATCAGCTGCAGCTTTCCCCCGAAATCCACCAAGATTCAAAATACTGACGAGTGAACTCCTTTCTTCCGACCTTTCCCTCTTCGAATCATCATCCTTCAGTCTGATTTCCTCTCGAACTATAGAGTCGTATATTTCTTCCAAAAGTTCCTGTATATCCATAATTTAAAAAATTGGATCAGGTTCCAAAAGGATAACATTATTCGAGAAAAGACGAAGCCAAAAAACATGTAAGCATCAACATACGAATGTAATGGAAAACATATGATCTCTTTTTCAAAAAATAAATCAAACGGGCACGCCACCCTTCTCGATATAACTCAGACGTCAAAATCATTCTAAACAAGAAGATTCAGAAAAGTAAAAATATCAAGCAAAGCCGTTTTAGTAGTGATGAGGGGGTACTATACCGGTGGAGCATGTTCGTCAACATCACTAGATGTGTTCAACCGCACAAAGTCAGACTTTGTCATCTTGTTAGTAACCATGGGATTGTGCGCATCTGTATTCAGCATAATAACAGCATATGCCAGTATATAGGCAGTGTCTGCCGTCTTAAAGAGATTTGGATTGTCTTGGCAATATCTGTAGGAGAATTGTGGAATTGACAGTCAGTAACATGCAGAAGAAGTTGAAGTTAATCTCGAAGTTCAGGTCAAGAAAGGTTGTTTCATGAAATACAAATCATGTGTGGGCAGGCAGACTTAAAAAATACCTCTCAGCAAATTTTTCCATGATGCGGTCAATCTTCTGTGCTTCGCCAGGGAGACGAAATCCATTGAGAAACATCCGAATGGCTTTATCAAACTTCATGCCACTGAAATTGTGTGCATCAACATAAGCATGCATCACCGACAATGGAAATTCCTCGTGCTGGCCCAGATAATCCCCAATCATTTTCTGCAGTAACAAAAAGGACAAACGAATAAATAAATAAACGATAGAACTTAGGCAGCCTTTTAGCCATCCAATGCTATCTCAGGATGCAGCCTAAACTGAGTGAGAACACAATGCAAGTAGGAGAAACAATTTCAAAAAGTTGAATGATAAATTTAAATGTATAGTATAATTGGAACTGCCAGTAACAAAATACATACCTTATCCAAACCTGGCGAATCTGTCAAAAATTGGGCGACTGCTTTTGGTTCCTTGGAAACAAGATTGTGCTCAATAAGGAACTTAACCCCACTTGATGGTTTTAGGTTGAACTGTACAAGCGAACAACTAGTCAAAAATATGCTCAAATAGCGTGGTCATAGTGAATACTCTGCATGTGAATACTTAAGATATTCTCAAGGAAGGGCTATTGAACAACTACATATTTTAAATATCAACGCAATGGCGAATGACCCCATAAATCCAGAAAAAATAAATCTAGACAATGCAGCTGTAAATCCAACCGACTCAAACCAACTGTCTCCGTTCCTAGCATAAGAGTCACACTCACAAATAATTGTAGCTCAGCATCAAAACTTGCTTCGCAACATGATCCGGCATGCATCGATAGAAATACCAAATAAAGCCAAGTACCTTAGCAACAGCACTCTCCTTAGTGACCTTCAAAGCTTTCGCTTTCTCAAACTCATCTGCTTGGGTTACGGTCTTGGTATCATCATTGACTTCCAAATCAGTACCATCAATATTCTCCCCGTCAGCATTATCCTCAGGCTCAGGCACAGAAAGGTCAGGGAATACGGGTCCGTTTCCTCTCTGTTTTGATGTCCACGTTCCGAGTGACCTCAAAACACTTACCAGACACTGAAAAGGACATTAAAATGTAATGTTAGGGACTAACGATAAAAAAAACAGTAAAATAATAATGAAATACGCAGAAAACCTAACCAAATGCCGGAATATGTGAAAGTGACACATCAAAAGGAGAGAAACCAAGTATACATCGATAAACACTTGAAGGTTTCACTTACTTGAAGTGCTGAGGATTTCAGTGCAATGTTTTGTGAAACAATGGCAGCATTGGGATCTCCATCCGGCGTTCCTTGGGCAACCCGCGAGAGAGAATTAACCTTCATCACAAACATAAAGGACATAATGAAAAACACGTCGTACTTAATGTAAAATCTACAGCACCAAGACGCACATACATTCAACAGGAACAAAAGTAAGCCGCCAAATTCCTCAGAAACAGTAAGACTCCGTGTCTTATCTGTGCTTATAACATGCATGAGTTTCATACCATGCGTTCAAATAAATTTGTGGCGTCCAGGTCACAATCGTAGTTCACAAAAATGTCTGCCAGCATTTGAGGATCATTGCAAGCTTTCTCCAGCATTCTGCAGTATAGGAGTACGATTTATTAGTTTCACCGCATTGATTTAAGTAACTTGGAAGTCATCAATTCACTACCTTGGTTTTAAAGTAAGAGCTAACGAAGAGAAGTACTGCATAGTGCAACAGAGCCACTGTTCGAATGTACTAATTCAGATTAGCTAAAGAATGAGTCCATATCTTACTTAAGGACTGACGTGCGCTGATGAGGAGGACAATCAATCTCCAAAGAACGTAAGACAATCAAATTGAAGAATATACCCAACTCCGCCTGCAGACAGCTCGATTTGTCAGAGTGTGTTATGTGTCGCATAACAAGTAAAAATTATTCTAGGAATCTAACTGAGCATACATGATATGAACGGGTCAAGTACAGCCTGCAATGTGCAACGCACAGGTGAAACTGACACTAGCAGTCCAACTAGATATGATTTTCAATGAAAAACAGACAAATAATACCGTGTTACATGACAAGCACATATTTGTTGACTAGTGGCCATCAGTTGAGAGATGTGCGTAAAGGACAGACAGCATGGATCTAATCATGTTCTGATCTATTTTGATCAACTTAAGAAAAGCTATACCGCACATTTTATTAAACGAGTTGATGGTAAGGTTGTTAAAAGCTATTCCATAGTTTGAAAACGGCACATGTTTCACGACTGCTAGAAGTGTGTTCCAGAACTCACCTTAAGGCTATCTCTGTAGCGTTGCATCATTATGAAGAAGATATTCACTGCAAGCTGTCAGGAGGAAACATAAAATCATCAACTCTTCATGCAATCAAACAAAGTCGAACTAATGTCAAAATAACAAATGATAAAACAAATCTCAAACCTTTATCAATCATACTGCACAACCATCATACTGTTGCTCAAAGGTTTATCCAAAAGAGAGTTCAAGACTCTAGCAACCACAGCATCTAAGACAATACCTAGTTGCATTGCTATGTTTCAGCTTTAACTAATGCCTCTGCCTGTCGCTGGTAAACGAGGGATCGAACCTTAGGCCTGTCTAACGGGGAAATCATTAGAGAAGAGTACAAACGAACAATATTATCTACTAATTAACCCAATACCAGTAACTTCGAGTTAACAAAATTACTTGTATAACAAATTGAAGCATGGACCAAATACCAAGCACTAACCTGAAAAACTGCTGCACTTGGTGAAACACATGACCTCAGTAATGCATAACATAGGTATGCTTTCACAAGGTCAATGAAAGTGAAGTTCGTAGTGAAAGCATAGTTCACACTCTCAAGGCATCCCTACACGACAAACGAGGGTAGATATCAGAATAGGGGGAAGGGGAATGTAAAGATGTCACCCCAAACAAATAAGCGCTTCTAAAAAATAAGAGTTGCAAGTCCGTCACACCATTAAAGAATATAAGATCCCACATGGACGAGATGGATAATAGCCATCAAGAAGGCAATGTTGCATACACATATCACACTAAGCAAAAATGAGCGGCTTCGCGATACATGAGAACGCAAGCATGACGTTTGCACTACAAGGCTTGGACTTCACATAAAACGCAGAAGTAAACAGACCTGAAGCAGTTCAAGAGACAGTAACTTGGTTCTACTAAGGAGATCATCACTTCCATCCTTCATAGCCATCTGCACGTGAGCCATGTTGTTAAGTTACTTTGCACATGTAACTATGCTCAATATACTACATAAACATGAAAGAAATTACAGAGCAAAAGAGAGAAAAGAATCTTACTTTGCAAATAGTGCGGAGGACAAGAAGAGCATCTTTCTGGCCCAAGGTCAAAAGATCTAAATCTCTCCCACTGGTATTTCCCACACACGCACACAATATCAAATATTAATTCATAAAATTCAATAGAAGTTTTTTGGGTTATGCAAACAGAACTCCAAACTATAATCATTCAACTTTCAATCGCAGTATTCAATGTCAGATTAACCCTTAATTAGAGTGGCAGAAGAGTGCATACTCATGATTCCTGATCGCCCCCTCAGATGTTACAGCTCTATCCAAAGCAGCTTCAATACCCTGAAATGCATACAACCGGAAAACCCCATTATAGAAACAGAACGAAGTCATATACCGTGGCTACGCAACGCTGGGTCATATAAACTGTAGAGGCACTTCTAGAATGCTACAAGAAATTTGTTCTTTGCATCCAAAACTACACGCGTAAAGCACAGAACCCACTCGTATAACTATGCGGCAGGTAAACCGATTCAGGGAGCCATGTAGCTAAAAGTAGGATACGAGGAACAATGAATGATCAAAATGAAGAAATATGACAAAAGCAAGTTGCTATCTAAAATTCCTCAGAGTATCATCATTCACTACATGAACAAATCCTCAGAGTGGTTAATAGACCTGAAGATCGGATTCGGTAGCCAGATGCTGAAGCTCCGCAATTGGAACTGGCGTAGGGGTCGTTGGAGTTGGTACAGGTGAGTGGGAGGGCATTTCCATTGTCTCCCCCGTGACTGCATTCCTAGCTTCCCCAGTCTCCGGGTCAATAACGATTGTGGTAGTCCTGTTGTACACCAATTTAGATTCTACTGCACTCTCCCCATTCTCTCCATGAGCAACGTTCCCATTTGAAGACCCCGCTGGGTCGTTGGAGCTACTGCCCTGTGAATCTTCAGGTGACTGTGCGAGTGAAGATTGCAGCTGGATCGGCAACACAGAACCGGCCCGCAAATGTCAGAAAACAAAAAAAATGCGGGAGTTAATCACCAAAACCTAAGATATGGAACTCTTCTGATTAATTCATACAAAATCAATAGCAAACAACACATTTTTAAAAAATAAACTTGTACATAATCTACCTGCAACAATTAGACAACTCTAAGGAGACAAGCTACAATTAAACAGCTCTACCAGAATCTACTAATAAACGACCAAGCAAGCGAAATTTGTTGTGCAAGCACACGTAATCACCTCTGCATCAGATTCCATTCGCCTCAAGACGATGTTGATCATTTGGGTCAAAGTTGCCTTCGCCGTCGCCTGATTCACGAGATTCTTGCTGGAGCCCACACACATTATAGTTTGCGTAAATAAGCATACTTGCATCTCATCCTGATAAATCTGAAATAAATTGAAGAAACTCAGGGACCATATATACCGACCAGTCTAAACTACCATAAGCTCCAATAGTTACTAGATTTCCTTGTAAGCTACCTGCTCAAGACGATGTTGTAGCACGTTCGAACAGCAGTCAACAAACATTCCCCATGCACTGTGATACCAGAACAAGTAGAGCCAAGTTAAAATCTGGAAAAAATTCGAGGAGCATGGACTTCTCATTACCATCACGAAACATGTAGTCGGTCTAGTACAACAAAGTGACACAAAAACCTGCTCCACTTTAAGATCAGTAGAAATGAACAAGTACCTTGAAAAGATGAAGAAGCTACGGCTGTTAAAAGCACTTTAATAACTTGAAGAACCAAACTGCATCACACACGTTAACATAAGGTAAAGGTTCAGTAAGTGACACTAATGTCAAATTTCGACAGCAAAAAACTAGCACAGAGCATATCAATCTAGAAATAGACTACAAAAAAATGACGGGCGGACCACCTACATATCACATGTCATAAAGAAGTGGAGACAAACATTACCTATCCGGTGCGGCTGTGTCAGCAGACGCACAGACCATGTTAAAGATCTCAGTTGCTAGCTGTGCATTTCTTCCTCCATCAACACCAGCTTCTCCGACTAAATGACCATATGATATGAGTTTCTACAAAAATGGAACCAAGAAGCTGGTAGGTTAACATTGCACCCTTCCTAAAGAAAAGGTCCCGACGATGATAAAGATCTATCAAGACCTGCAACGTACTATTGTATAAGTTATTGCCATTCATTGCACCCTAGGATATAACCTCAAAGCCACAAAATCTCTAAGCGCTAAACCATCGCCAAAATCAACTTAATTAAGACGAATATGGAATCCACGTTACTAATAACAGTGAATAAGCCCCAGTTATGCAGGTGTGATCATCTTACATGTAGGCAGTCAAGAGCTGGTTCCACAAGCTTAGGCTGCTTCGTCTCAAAGGCGAGTCGCAAGGGCAGGATCACCAGATCTGCCTCCGATCCCTCTAGGGTATGCCCGGCCTCAGCCAAAGTTGCAGCAGCTGCATGTCCAGTACTAGGCTTCGTTGGAGACGCGCCTGGGCTTGCATCCACAGACTTGGTCTCCGAATCGATGGGACTTGATGGATCACCTTCAGATGCATTTTCTTTAACAACGGATCTGCTCCCAATATTTATACGTTAGAAGGAGCACCGTTAACCGTCCGACGCTTAGTATGAGCGAAAAATCTGGCACTTCGACTCATTCACGAAATCAAAAAGCATATTACATGACGGTTGAAATATTTCACAAGACAGTTCCGATGACGATTGAACCATTAGATTCGATTGAATAAAATCTGCCACAAGACTCAAAAAAACGAGGGATTAAGACATGTGAAAATTACTCCTGCATGATTTGCTGATGCTCAATTTCCCTTTCTATTAATTATGAAAGTTCGAAGATGTGCACTAATACAAGTTTCTCGGTTTGCCAGCAATTCTAGTAAAAAACTCCACCTCCACATCAATATAGTTCCCGCTTTCAACTGTCATTCGATGAACTTTCGTCTGACAAAATAAAGCAACCCAGGAACAATGGAAAAGAGGCCAGCAGCATACATTTCATCGCGAAAAGCTGGCAATTCTTCAGCCCCAGGCGGTAATGACGGAGGTTTCCTCTCTGCAATTGTACAGCCACAACCAGAATCAGCGACGAACTCATTAGACCATCAATATATCATTTTCAAAACGCTAGAAAAACCTCCAAAAGGTCACCACTCCGGCCGATACTTAAACTCTCCTCTCCCTCAAACTTCTTCCAAAATTGTTACAATTCAGTGATAAGAAAAAGCGACATGACCAATCCATAACCAAAATCCCCTGCATTCTACGGAAATTATGCCCAGGCGTCTAGATTCTCCACTACAAAGTCACAATTGCTCTCCAATTCACCAAGTCAATCGAAATTTGAAAAACAGAATATGCTCGCTTCCACTCGCAATTAATCCACCACAGTAGAAAAATCCAAGCAATGCCGCTCCAATCGAATCCAATCGCAACGCCACGAGCTCCTCAGAAACTTACCAAGAACTAGGGTTTAAAAAATCTACAGGAGAAAAGAAACAATCACTTCCACCAAAGAGCTCACCTAGATACGCCTTGAGCGCCGTCTGCAAGCTGCCGTATTTGCGCCCCGCCGAGTCCTTGAGCATGCGCTCGAACGCGCGCGTCACGAAGGCGCCTCCGGCCTCCGCCATCGCGCTCCTCCAAACCAAATCACAAACCTCAACTCATACTAAACCTGCGAATCACAACCTCACCAAATCAAACCACCGCAACAACAAAACCCTCGATCGAGCTCTCTCCGCAACTAACTTCACTTGAATCAGTCACGCCATCGCCACCAACAACAAACACTTCGAAGCTAGCATCCTCCGCATCCACATCCCCATCCACGTCCTATTCCATGTCCCGCCCCTCATTCCAGGTCCCATCCACCTGAAACCGTGGTGTGAACAGGCTTATCTACGCCACTTCAACCTTTAACTTTTACGTTTACTTTTACTTTATTGCAGACAGAATGATCAACGAAGCTCGCCTCCCGCATCCACATCCTCATCCACGTCCCCTTCTTTTTACTTTAACGTATATGTTTACTTTTAAAGTGGTTCGAACTGGTTTCTTCTTCGCCACTTTTGCCTTTCACTTTTACGTTTACTTTCTTGCAGACAGAATGATTAACGACGAGAGAGGTGTGACAATCGAAGTCGCCATCGCCATCGCCATCGCCATCGCCATCGCCATCACTAGGGTTTAAGGTTTTATCGATTGAGACGGTTGTTATTTGGTTGTGAAGGAGTTGCAAGGTATTTCATTTTAGGGTTTGAGCGATGGAGGAGGAGGATATGGTCGAGGGAGAAGAAGAGGAGGGAGAAGAGGAGGAGGAGGCAGAGGAGGAGGTGCGAGTGGTGGCGCCCCTGACGACGGCCAAGGCTGTGGGGAGTAAGAAGCGGAAGATTGTGCATCGGACGAGAACCGGCAGGCGCAAGGGTGAGTTGCTTGTTTTCTTGTTGTTTGGTTGCTGCTAGGGTTTAAGATAATTGTTTGATTGATTGTTGGAGTGGTGCAGATCCGGAGACGAAGACGGTGCCGCTCCGTAAGATGAAGGCGGCAGCGTCGTTGGACTTGTCGGATCCCTCGCAGTTGACGATGAGGGAGATCATTCGGAGAGCGGAGGCGATTGAGAGAGCGGTAAATGGGTTGTTCTCTTTTGGATTGTGGTGCATTATTCGCAGGATGTGCTCACTTTTCTGTGATTTTTTCAATCGTATTAGCAATCAGGTTCTCAGTCCTTAGGGTTTTTTTTCTGTTGTTCGTTGTCGTCTTTCCAGAATGTGAAGCTTTCTGGTGGATTGTTTGCAGAAAGCGAGGGAAGAAGCGGCGAAGAAAGCTGAGGAGAAGGAGAAACGAGCCTCTGGTTCAAGACCTGCAGCGAGGGAGCAACCGGCAGCAACGCAGAATACGTAAGATTGTTTTCTGGTTCTCGCTTCTTTCTTTTTTTATCACGTTTCGTGTTGTTTGTCTTCCATTCTCTTTTTTGATGTTGCTGAATAGTTTTTTTGTGGATTGTTTTCCAGGCCCGCCGCTCCCACTGTTTTGACTCCTCAGGTTCAGATTGTGAATGGCCGCATTGTGATCAACCAGCAGAGTCTAGTTGTCGGCGCTCAGGCCAGTACTCGAGAGGATACAGAGGCATATCGCAGGGTGGAGGAGGATAGGCCCAAGCTCAACTACAATTCTTACTCCAATCGGACACCTGTGGAGAGGTGGAAGTCTGAAGACACGGATTTGTTTTACAAGGTATGCATGTTGGCAGATTATTTTCCCTCGGGATTTGTTGTTAGTAGAGTATTGCATCAAAGGATCAGATTGTCAATTCCTTTTCTCTGTATTATTGGTTAACTGTGTATCATGTGAAGAAAAGTACAACCATCGTTGTTTAATAGGAATGCAGGTGTCTGTTCTATGCAGGCTCTGCAGCAATTTGGAACGGATTTTGAGCTGATTCAGAATTTGTTCCCAGGAAGGACCAGGAGACAGGTGAAAGCAAAATTTAAGAACGAAGAGAAACTAAATCCAATCCGCCTCGCTGATGCTCTTGGCCACAAATCACAAGGTATGTGCCCAGGTTGCATTGCATCCTTTTAAATCAAAGTACATTGCAATCGTTTCCTTACAGCTGTTGCTAACACAGATCAATCTCACCACTACCGAGCCATCATCGAAATGCTGAAGACAGAGAAGGAAAACGAAGCTGTTGATTCAGAAGAACTGTTGGAGAATCTTTTGAACCCTGTCGTGAGGGACGAGGAGGTAGGCACTCTTTCTTCTGCGTGTTTTCTACACAAAAATCCAGTTTGTGATGAAATGCTGATGCAATTGTGTGTGTTGTTGCAGACGGCTGATGTATTAGAAGTGCAAGCAAGCACTTCAGCAGATAAGCCGGACAAGGATGCAGAGCTTCCTGCCAGCCCTGCGGAAGTTTTGGAGAAGGTGAAACCGGATGAGAGACCGGCATCTGAACCCATCCTCGAATCTGAAGCTGTTGTAGAGGATGCATCAGAAGCTCCAACTCCAAGTAAGACTACTGCCCCTGTAAATCCTCTGGGTAGCTACGGGAAGCAAACCTTCTCCGGCAATCCTCTAGGTAGCTATGGAAACCCTTTGGGGAGCTATGGGAAGAACCCCTTGGGCATGTATAAATAGCAGTAGATTTATTAACTGACACCTTAAATTAACCTTACATATCTGAGAGGGAAAAAGATTTTTGTGCGGCATTTACTCCATTGGGTCGTGAGCACCTAAAAAGGACCGCTCACGACTCATTAGTGCAATTAAAGGATTGAAAGTCCATCAACGCAACGATTTTGTCAGTCTTTTCAAGTTGGAACGTTTTGACAATTGATCAGTCCAGTATTTTTGTAGCTCCATACTAATTCTACTGTCGGAGCTCTGACCATTTATTCATCTTTCTCACAAATTAGGCATGTTGGTGGTCCTGTTCCCAACAACCATAACAGTTGTTGGTACTGTCACACCATGCATGATTTGCTATTGATGTGCCCCCTTTGATGCTTTGGCTTTGAATGTCTGACCCTTGCACATCTAGAAGATTCGTCCGTTGGCGTGCATGCACATGTACAACATTATGTACTGTATCATTTTCCACGTTTAAAGTGCTTGCATGGTCTACATGTTCAAGCTTTTGACGGTTCCTTGGTTGACACGGAGGCAAGGATGTACTGAGGTTCTTTTCCATCTTGATCATAAATTAGGCAGGATTTCTGTGTTCATATTTGGCACTTGGGAATGACATGGAAATCACTCCTTCACAAGAGCCCTTCTTTTAAGAAAGGAGTGCTATTGAACATGCTTCAGAAGGAGTTGCTAACTCATTCCATGGTTTGAGGGAAGATTTTATCCACACATTTTTCTCTGGTACAAAACTGTACAAAAGTACCATTGGGTATAGCACACATGCTAGTATTGACAATTCATCCATCTATGAGAAAGGGGAAGTAGGATGCCAAATTCCAGGTCTAAATTTACTCTGGGAGGAAGGATGCATGCCATTTTCTGGGAAGGATAATGTTTTTCCAGTTCAGTTGGAAACCAACAATCGAAGTCAAATCTGAAGTCATTCTCATCATTGGGAAGGCGACCCACGCAATCCTGGAATGATGATGTTTTGAATTTGCAAAATGAGTCTTGCTGAGCCAGCTCCGCACTTCACTATGAAGTACAGATTTGTACCGCACGACCATTGATTGTAAGAGAGTCAAGCCAGCATGTTAAATAGGAGATTATACATACTCTATGTGAATTGATTGCAGTTCAATCTTAACACATGGACTTTTTCTTCTTCAACTTCAGGGTGGGATCCACTGAATTCAAGAGCTAAGCTGCAGACGAGGTTATGCAGCAGATGCATGATAATGTCTTAACCCCTAAAGGACCACGACCTAATTCGCTCTAAAACCAGTCCAAAACTGCCACTGTCAAAAAGAGACATGAAAATCACATTTTAAAGTGAATTTTGGATTTTCAACCGTAAGATCTTAAAATAGACTTCCATATAAACATGCCATCAAATTTTGGTTGCAATCCACCGCATGGATTGATAGATTTTAGTGTTTAAAGTCAAACAATGGTTCATTTTCATCCTTGCGTTGAGTAGATCAGCTGACTTTGACTTCATTTTGTATCAAATTTTTGCATTGTACAGGGTCTAAATCTTTTACCATTGTCTTCAGCATGATGCTATTTCCCGGCACACCAATTTTTAGAGGTAAAAAAGGGGTGTAGCATATTCAAATCAAGTGTGCAAGGAGTGGAGGTTCAAAAATTGCCATTTCAGGTTTTATTTTTTTGTGAACTACGTATGTATTCAAATGATAATCCAAACAGTCAATAAGAAGGTTTTCACCATATATTGTTGTTGAAAAAAAAAAAAGTGAAAAATATGATGATCTCTAGGTTTTATGTAGAAAAGATGAAGTTTTTTTCCCCGTTGCCCAACAATGTGTGAAAATGTTTGACTTGGAATAAAATGCCTTTTTACACTAAAGACAAGATTTTTTATTGCAATTTTCTAAATAAGGAAATATTCTTTATATGTGTGAAAAATCTCAATGTCAATAGAAACTTTTGTCAAAAATTTTGGAGGTGCCTGAAGTCCCACTTTTGGCTTTAAGTGGTACTAACTTTCAAACCACAAATCCAAAAAAAGATTAAAAAAAATCTCCACGAAGCTCTTATAAGATCCTATCTTGAAAAAAAAATTCAATTAAAAAGGATTTTTTTTCAAATTGTAGGTACATGCCCAAAATCCAAAATGACCCCGGGGGGACGTTTGGTCCTTTAGGGGTTAACCTTTAATCGTCAGTTGGAAACCATATGTATAGCACAGTCCCCTTCAATAAAGATACACAGAGACAAAAAAAACTTCCAGAGCTATGAGAAAACTATAGATTTGAAATGCCACTACAACCTCAAAAAACTTCAAATCCAAAAGCGTAAATTGCATTGGAAAGGTAATAGAGTCTACTTTCATGTCCATAAAAAATTTCTTGACAATATTGTAAGATCACACAACAACAGATATTTTATTAACAAACTAGCTACCATCTAGTGTGCATGCCTCGAGCATTCACAAGAGCCATCATACGGAAAGGCATGCTTAAAATGAGAGCGTCTATTATCTCTTGACTCACACCTTTCCATGCTTGTTGAATGATTTCAACCAATTCTTCTTTATTCTTTGGTAAGACCTCTTTTTCTACGAAGTCTTTTATTATCTTCCAAAGGTTTTTAATGGGGTTCAAATCCGGCGGATTTGCAGGCCAATTGAGCTTCCTCGTATGATGCACTTCTCTCCAAAGCCTTGGTTGGCTACTTCGATGCACTAGAGCGCCATTTTCCATGAGTATCAGGTTGCTACGGTCCTTGTGCATAAAGTAAAACCTATGCAACCGACTTTTGTAAACTAATTCCAAAAATCATTGTTTGTCTGACATGATAATTGGTGGACATGTATCAAATCTTGTAAAAGCACCCCATACCACCACCAATGTGCGACCTGACTTGAATGTTGGTGCTAAACAATCCCAAAAATAGCGTTTGTAAGATTAATGCCAAACCTTCACTTCACAACACATTGACACTCAAGTTGAATAAACCACATACCTCATATGTGAACTGCATAGTGTAATGCATAGTGGATTTGATGTGAAAGATTCTCTCAAAGTTGCTCATACTTGAACTGTGGGTATAAGGATCCGAAAAAGGTACGTAATTTTATTGAAGGAAATTGTATAGGCACCACATTTACTCTGTAGAATGTAGAAAATGTATTCAACTTTAACCCATCAACGTCAGAAGGTGCTGCTGGTGGCCACAATATTATACACATGTAATGTCGTATTTGAACATGATAAGGTTGAAATATTGAAATGACCTCCAAATGAAAGATGTTAGTTGAAGAATTTTCAATCCAAAGATGTAAGTTTTACTAGACCTCAGTATTTTTTTGGTATTCTACAAAGTAAAATACGTCCCTTTATATATAGTTCTCGACTGACATTTAAGGGTTAAGAAGACTTACACATTTGGATTGAGGATTCTTCAACTAACACCTTTCATTTGGAGGTCATTTCAATATCTAAACCTTATCATGTTCAAATACGACACTATATATGTAGAACACCGTGACGTTTTACTCTTAAACGTCAAAAGGTGCCATTGGTGGTAACACTATTCTACATATATGGTGTTGTATTTGAACATGATTAGGTTAAAATATTAAAATGACCTTCAAATAAAAGATGTTAATTGAAGAATCTTCAATCCAAAGGTGTAAGTCTTGTGAAACTTTAATACATTTTACATATTTCACGTAGTAAAACACGTGCATGTATATATGGTTCTCGCTTAACGTTAAAGGGTTAAGGACCAAGGTAAAACAACCGAAACCGCACAAAACCCTCTCCGAAACCTTTTGTATATTATATATGTAATGGTGAAGTAGTCCTATGAATCAATCACGGATAAGTATAACTTGAAATCAATTCAGTAGTTGTTTCAGATCATGAAGGTGTGTAGATTTCAATCCCTCCACCTCACTGGTGGCCTGGCTCAAAAATCTCAACACGCTAGTGCGGTTCTCGATCATGCATGGCATGCCTTCTCTCTTTTTCACGCTGTCAGTTCCTAGCATTCAACAAGGAAGGGGGCACAAAATTTTGATCCAACCCATGACAACTACCACATACTGTAGTTTAGGGCCCTAGTGAATACTATGCTTTAAATATTTGCATTAATTCCGTACCTTTGAGATTAAATTTGAAAAATTGCTTGTTAACCCTTTACCGCCCAGGAAGCCTAAAATGGGACTCCGGAGGTGCTAAAACACAATTTGCATGAAATTCATGAGGAATTAGATTTTGAGATACAATGTTCATATTTGAGCACATATTACATGAACACTCTCCAACAATCAGATCATGATTTGGATTTATAGAACTCTTGGAAGAGCTAGGAATACAACACAAAATACACCAAGTACACTAAAATACAGTAATTACAATGAATACTATGCCACATACTATGTTGTATTTCACACACATGCACATTGAAATTGTTCTTAAATTTTGATTGAACTTTGACTTTAAGACATTCTTCATTGTTTTGTTATTGTTGATCTCTCTCATCACATACAAAACTTCCATTTTGATTTGTATAACATTTTTGTATACAATCAAGTAGAAAAAAGCAAAAAAATCACCAATAATTGTGTATAAATATTTTCTTCACATATGAAATGTTAACGCAAAGCTATCAACCTAGTGCACATGTGAATTGCTCTTATTTAAAGTTAAAAAAATTCTTGCAAGAATCTATTGATGGTTAAAGTAGTACACCCTCCAAAATCCACAATTTTCACTACCAAAATACGGTAACTTCAAACACTATAATCTATTCCATCAACCGTTGGATGTTGTGCAAAATTTCCCCAAAGTTCAAGTCATGGGTTAAGTTCAATTTGGTAAGGTTGGATATTAATATTAAGCATTGTATTTCCATTAGACCTGGTTCAAAGAAAAAAATCAGCAGAAATCTAGGTTTTTCCCGAAACATACCTGGGCGGTAGAGGGTTAACTAATTCCTCATCCTTTCTTCAGAGTTCCCTTTCTACATGCAATGTGATTTCAGACCCCATTTAAAGGATGGTTCTGGGTTGTTCTAGAAGCAGCCTTAGAACTAGGGCATGATCTTAAAGTCATTGGTTTTGTTGTTGCTGCAGGTGGTCACTTCATATGAAGAGCCTGGTCAGAAGTGATATTGTGGAGAGCCTTGACTGTTCACGTGTTGTTTAGAGAGATGCAAAACATACCAACTTGCCAAATTTCATGTGGTGGTAAGAACTTGCCAAATTTCATTGGTCAAGTCCATACTTGTTGTCCATTGCACATCAAAACAAGGATAGAAATTTTGTCACTCTAGTACAAGCTTGTTGAGATATATGTATTTGATTGAGATTAACCTAAATTGCTTGTTTAAACCCTCTAATGCTTGCGTGGACTGCGATGCCCTCGGAGAATCTACAAGCGTAATAGATTATGCATAACATTTGAATCTACACAATATATATTTCATCGCAACCCCACGGAAAGTTGTAGTTTGCCAATGTCTACATTGATTAGTGATTAGGGGGATGTGTTCAAAAGCTCTCCCTGAACTCTTCACATTTGACAACGGCCAATCAAGGGAAAGGTTACAACACACAGAGCACCAAAATTGACCCTCCTATGGCCTTGTAGGCCTTTGATGGGTTAAGATCAACACCCTGCGAAGTTATCATGGAAGGTTAGTACCTCCCTTGTTACCCACCCACGCGGAACACACGTGCAGAATTTTATATTTGATAACTTGACCTAGACATTGCAGTTGCCCACTCCACACCTTCAACCCTAAACTATGAAAGTTGTGGGACTTTCTATGTGCACCTGCCACTCCCTCGGAAGTGATGAGGTGCATGAATGGCAGGCATGCATCCATGAGTGAGTTCAAGGAGAGGTGCATTTCTGTTTTATGTTGTACAACCATGCCTTGTGTGCATGTGAGAAAAGTTTCAACACTGCAGTTTTGATGACTGGAGGATAGTCAATGTACTGAATTATATCACTTTAGAGCACCAAGAAGCAGCTGCATAGCACCATTTTAAGTGGGGGAAATTTACGCACGACTTTGGAAAATCCAAAACAAAAAGCCTGACCCTCCACCTTTGGAGATTGCCTCAAGAATCAAAAGATTGGATTCGACAAACCAAAACAGAAAAAAATATATAAAAATTAGAAAACAAACATACAGACAGTGCTTCAAACAGACAGAACTCCAACATTACCTCTGCTTCTTCTTTTTTAAATATTGTGGAGATTAAAAGTTAACCAGGTCCACCTACCTTGGAAGCATGTATCACATCAGGCCATTAAGTTTCATGTAGCACGTTCGGATTCTCCATGACAAAGTACGATATATTCCATACCAATAACCCACATTAAGCACATGGATAGAAGAAGAAGCATACTGGATTTTTTGTGGATTCAAGTGACTTTCAAAAGTGGCTTTCAAGAGGCCTCATGAGTACTTGTAAATGAAGTAGGGAAATTAAATACAAGCCTTGTTCACAAATTAGTCTGCTTTTTTGCACTACTAAAGCTGCAGTTTTACACTTTCACTGACTTTCGTTGTGCCTTACTCTTTCTGTGTGTTGGTGACTGATCCCAATGATCATCACGGTCAATATGATCTACATTCTAAAATACATTTTGGTGGGATTGGTGGCCGCCGGCAGCTGTCATCATTTTTTCAAAGTAGCTTTGAAAACATTTACTATTCAACAAGGAACTTGGGAGGTTTGGTTTGGAATTTCAGTGCTCCAGGGGACAGGAAAGTGTAAGGCACAGCGAAAGTTCCCATGATTTTACATGTTTTTTTTTTTTGGTTTTTTCTGTTTTGTTTTCTTTTGTATCTTGTTTTTTTTGTGTGTGTACTGAAGTTTCATAAGCTAGAATTTGTTATTTTTGCAAATTTACCATATCCCATAATTTTTGCTAATATATATGGTCACGTATTTACTCTACAGAATATACCATACCTACAAAAGTATTAAACTTTAACAAGACTCACACCTTTGGATTGAAGATTCTTAAAATAACATATTTTTTTTGGAGGTCATTTCAATATCTGAACCTTATTATGTTCAAGTACTATACCATACAAGTAGAATACGTGACCACAGGCAGCACGTTGGGGGCATTTAATCCTTTTGAAAGGGTAAAATTAGCACCAAGGAATGGAATCCTGGTCCTCATTAACAATTTCTGCATGTAGCGAGCAGAAAGATTCCAGCGTCAGAAATTTCTGCTGGCTACATGCCCAAACTGTCAAAGATTACCAAAATTGGGTTGCTTGGTGCTAATTTAAAGGTGTAAGGGTCAATAGCAATTGTTGTCCCCGTCCCCTCTCGAGCAGCAAGCATAGAATTTAATGGTTTAATTCAAAGAATAAGGGGGGTTTCACACTAGGGGCCGAGCTCGAGGGGTCGAGCAATTCTAGCAATTTGATTGGCCTAGAGTTGAAAATCGGCCCGTGGGCCTTCACACTAGGGGCCAAGGGCCAAGGGCCGAAGGGCACAGGGCCGAAGGGCACCAAAATGCTTACATGGCAACACTTTTTGAGAATTTTGGCGCCAATAGTTCGGCCCGTTGAGGAGAGTTTGGGTCCAACAAGAATAGAAACCCAAACTCTTGTCGAGGGGCCGAACATTTTCTCATTAAAATAATTTTAATAATTTTTTACAACTCCAAAACTCGGCCCCTCGACATAGTTTGGTCTTCAATGGAGTTCGGCCCTTGGGCTTAGTGTGAAACGCCCCTAAGATGTCATTGAATTGGATAACTCAATATCAACTAGGCAGATTTTTGATTGGTACCTAGGTGTGTGTATTATCCTCAATGGCATTTGTACATAACATTCAGTGTGATGCAATAGGGTCTTGAATTGGATGTGTAAAGTAGTTGTTCATGAATAATGTGTTAGGTAGTCTAAGCATCTGAGTATGTCATGGCGCCTACCCGATGACCATCCTTCACAATCTTTGTTGCACCATAAATTATCTTTATTCTCCAGCTCACAATCAATAGTTGGAAAATTTTATTCCAACGAGCATGATGTTCAAAAAATAATAATAAAAATAATAATAACCTTGTAATAAAAAAGACACAGGTGAAGCTGGTGATGACACATGGTAGATACTGGTGGACAGAAACTGGGAATTGCCATGCCCATGCCCCATTGGGGACAACGGAGTGTACTAGCCATCCATATATTAAGTGTTGAACTCTCCATGTGAAGTATTAAGTGTACAAGTGACACTTGTGTGTGCTACAACCATAGGTGGAGGTATGAACCCCCTTTTTGGTATGAGACATCATCATTGTGTACAGTGTATGAAGGCAAAGATGCTCTAAGTTACGTACTGGGCAAAAATGGCCCAAGTTGTACGTGTACGGAGCGTGATGGAAATGGCAATTTAGGTGATGCAATGTCGTAAAGATTTAATTAGACACTTGGAAAGCTTGTCTGCATTGACTGAAGCAATGAATGGTCTGCTTCTTCCACCCTTTATCCATGTGAATCAATAACTTATCTCGTATCTCATGGGATCTTGTACCGTACAGTACCCAAGTGTAATGTCTGGCAAACAATAACTTTGCAAACACAGGATGCTACAATTTTCAGATATGGTTTTTTTCTTGGCGATAAACAAACATACAAGAATATACATTTCTGCTGAATTTCATCGTTAGTAGTATTTAAATATTTGGCACTACAGTGTTGAACCATAGCCTTGAGTACAATAATACTGATGCAATGTGTGATGTCGCCTACTTTTGTAGAAAATTAGATATCGTTTTACCTATTTCTTGTGTTTACTGAGGACGCTTTAATGATAATATTCTAGAACTAATGGCAGGGCAACATCTAAGAACTCTAATGAGATATACCCCTCCATGACCGACACTTAAACCCCTAAAAGCCCATGACAATTTCACACCAAAAACACTTCAAAATTGTTGATTCTAGTGCAATGAGTAAGGAAGGAAGCAAAACCTTATTTAATCCTTTTGACGGTAGGATCTCCATAAAGACTTACTAAGTAACATACTCACAAAATTTCATACACTTTGGCTGTACAAATTGAAAGATTATAGTGTTTGAAGTCAAGAAAGTGGTTCATTTTCTTCCCCATTGAGTAGATCAGCAAACTTTGACTTCACTTGGTATTAAATTTTTCCACTACACATGGTCAAAATCTTTTACCATTGTGTTGAGCATGAGGTTGGTTCCGTATACAACTTTTTTTAGGGGTAGGAAAGGGGTGTAGCATATTCAAAACAAGTGTGCAAGGAGTGGAGGTTAAAAAATTGTCAATTCACAATTTATTTTTTTTAGAATTTAATATGTTTTAGAATAATAATCTAAACGGTCAATAAGAAGGTTTACACCACATATTGTTGTAGAGAAAATAAAAAGTGAAAAATTTGAAGATCTCTAGATTTTATGTTAAAAAGATGAAGTTTTTTTCCACGCTTGCCCAAAATGTGTAAAAATGTGTTAAAGTGTTTTTTTGCACTGAAGACAAGATTTTTTTTCTAAAATCTTCAAAGATCGTAATATTCTCTACGCGTACGGAAGATCTCAATGTCAATAGAGACTTCAAGCAAAATTTTGGAGCTGCCCGGAGTCCCCATTTGTAACTTTTTGTGGTACTAACTTTCAAACCATGAATCCAAAAACAATAATAAAAATATCTCCAAAGAGCTCTTATCAGGGACACTTTAGTGTAAGAGCTTCCAAAAAAAATCTTTTTTCAAATTGTAGGAAACTACCCAAAATCCAAAACATATCCCCACGTACACTTGGGCTCTTAGGGGTTAAGCACTGTGCATATAAAGAGAATCCCAATGATAATACACTATTTGTCAATGGTAGCCAATAGAATTACAATCTCAATCCAAGTGATTTCATATGTGTATGTTGAGATGTGAATTGGTTATGAATTTTCAAAGTGGTCAACCATGTTAAGCCTATTTTTGCCACTAGGTACCCTCCATTAGCACCGACCAAAAGTTCGGAACTTGACTAATAGTAAGCCTAAATTTGGAGCTGACTAAAAGTAAATGGGTGGAAATGGGGCGGATATGGGGTGGAATTGGGACCAAGTATAGTGTGGTGGTGATAGGAAGGTGGCGATTATGGGGGTTATACCTTATTTCAATGTTGATTTTTTTTGGCCACACACAAGTTTACTAAATAACATCACTTCTATTTAGTAATATTTTTTCATAGGTGCAATGAGAATTAGAATAATGTTTATTTTTATTGCACCTATGGGAAAAAAGTTGTTTCATCCAAGACAAGTCAAACATCTTTTCACCATGTTCTGGCAATGTGCAAAAAAAATTCATTTTCTTGTACAAATTAGACATTTTGATTTTCTATCATTTCATTAACTTTTTCTTTCAAGAAGAGGCACGGACCTTTATTTCAACCATTTAGATTTTCAATTTACGCAAGGATGAGTTTATCATTAAAATAACCAAAATGTGGTTTGGTGATATTTGAACCTCTCTTCATTGCTTAAATATTTTGAAAATGCTTTCACTTCTCCAACAACTCTAAACATTGATATAATGGCATTAACCCTTTTAGGACGACGCATGCGACTAGGCCTGCCAGATTTCACGAGGTGGTACATGTCATTGCCACAAATCGCTACATCATCTACATATTGGGTACATCTAATTGTGATTGGTCACTACAAACACCACTACAGTTCATTTGTCGACTCCGGCGCACATCTTCACCGCATTCATTAGAAGCACAAGTACACAAGGAACTTAAATTAGGCAGCGGATCAAACAGAGATGAGGTATCGCTCCACCAATTTGCAAATTACTCCAAAAGTGACCACCTATGGGCCTCTTGTCCTTAAAAGCTTAAATTCAAAACTTTTGTAATGCAAAATTTCCACACCAAGTGTACTCAAAGTCTACTAATCCTTAAAATGCGGGGAAGAAGAGAAACATTTTTCTCTAGTTCTAACACTAGAATCTTTTCAATCTGTGCCATCAAATATTATTTTAAAAAAATTGAGCATGTGGATTTATCTATCAAAACAATAGACATTGGTTTTTGTTCATGCATTTGTGCGGTCAAACGTACATATGCTAAAGATAGAAATGCTACATGTATCGTCTTATGATTCTAAAATAATGAATTCTACATAGAAAGATTATTAATTACCTTCTATACATATAAGAAGGACAATCTATATAGAAGGCAATTCTATATGTATTATAATGAATACATACATATATATATATATATATACAATAAAGATCATTAATTGCCTTCTATATATTTGATAAGGCAAATTGTTGACAATTATTTTGGACTAATATTTTATAAGTTTTGAAATACAATGAAATTTAACTAAACAGTTATTGACTAAATCTGGACAAACCAAAGTCCAGAAATAAAAATCAATATTCTTATGAAATAAAATTAACATTCTTAAGACTTGCACGACGTTAGTATGAATTCCAAATGAAATTAGGATGTTGCAAAGAAGGAGGAAGGAAAAATGTATTTTATTGATGCGAACGAAATACAATGTCGGCAAGTGGCTGACATTAATTTAGTAGAGTACCCGCTAAAAAATGTTAGGTTAACATCAATTACTCTGATGTACTCAAAAACGCTACCCTGAAGATGAAAAATAACTACAATGACTTCAATAATTTCAACTACTTTGATGATCAAAAATATATTGTATTGATGAAAACGGAATACAATGCCGGCGGGCACCCAACGTTAATTTAGTAGAGTACCCACTAAAAAAATTCATGATAACATCAACTATTCTAATGGACTCAAAAATTCTACTTTGATGAAAAAAAATAGCTTCAATTAATATTTCAAAAATACAACTGTGATGTACTCATTCTTGTTCACTACAAAATACTCCCCTTGGATACTCTAAGAAAACCCATGACGGCCGTTGGTTGAGAGCCGATGAATAGAGACCTAGTTCTATTCAATTTTGTCCCATTGAATAACATTACGTCCATAGTCGCGCACCTTTGTAACCGCCCAATGCGCCTGCCCCGGTCGTTGCGCTTGCTTCAAATATTTGGGGTCGGTTGGAAATTTGTGGAAGGGGTATATCAACGGAAGGATGTTGGTCGCCACGCCAAGGATTATGAGGTCTTTTTTTGAGGAGTCAAATGATCTTGGAATGTCTAAGGGAAGTGCCAAACACAATAAGGGTTGCGTTGAAGCAGTCTAGGGTTAACATCGACAAAAAGAACTTGATGCGGTTGTCAGACTTTGCAAGAATGTTTTTTCTTACAAAGCATGGACATTGTTTTGTAACTCCAAGGAAAATTCAACTTATGTACTAAGTCACTTGTGCTGTTAACAAATAACAATCTATCAATGACACCTCTTGGAAGAATGTGAAGCAAAAATGGCTGAAACTTGTCCACTGGCATCATCAACCACTGCCCAACAAAAATGCGGGGGAGTAACATTCTAAAAAGTTTTTAGACCCGGCCTAAAGACAACATTCTCATGAGAGTAAGCAAATGATGCTGGTATGCGAGGGTCCACAAAGCAAAGAAGCCCATTGACGCAAAGCACAACACATTTTTAAATTGGTGATGGATGAACAGTACAAGTGGGACATAAGAGTATTTTGAAACACAATACGCAGAAAAAAAAATTGAGTATGATTGAAGACATTTAGTATTTACAAGTTTACCAATGTTAAGTGAAAGGAAGTCTATTCCGAAGAAGTTGGTGTTGAGAGGTGAAGTTGTTTGAGGCACTGAGGGTGTCTAAGATGGTGAAGTAATTAAAAACTTGGCCAATACTTCATTTGCACAACTTGGCGTGTCTTAGCCCTCTTGGTGAGAAGAGCAAACTTCTCTGTATTTTCTATAAAGCCATGTTCCTGGTATAACACGACGTTGATCCAAATTACAATTGAGCCTGCATTAATCTTGGACGTTGAGTTTGGACTCCAGTAGTCCAAATATCCTAGGAATTATCCAATAAACAAGATACGGTTGCAATCCATTTGATGTTTTCTATCGAGGGAGTATATGTAAGTATTAAAGGATGAAAGGCATTGACAAGGTCATTGAGAATATTTCAGAGTGGGATATGATCAATAAGAAGGGTGTATCGTTCATTAGCATCTTGCCCAATAAGGAGTCTAAGGTAGAGGCATCCAATTCCGATCTCTTAAGCGAGTTGGGGACTCAAATGACATTGTATGTCAAAAACATGTATGTAGAAAGATGCGGAATTAGGAATGAAACTTAACAAATATTTTTTCAAATGTATTCACGAAGATTTGGAATTGATATAGAATTCAAAAGCCTAGAAACAACCAAAGCCCATAATCAAACTGTAGAGCAGGTGAGATTTGGTGCCCTCTTTTGTCCAATGCCAATAAGTGAGAATGAGTAAAAGAGTAAAGACATGCCATGGATATTCAACTCATCGAGGGTATCCAATGCCAATCAGCCTTGTTCGACTTTTGAGGCAATGCCACCAATGAGAGCTCAATTGAGGTGGAGCAACCCAAAATTGCACACTTCATGACCCAATGGCGATAATGACTACGATTTTCAGATTTTGAGTTATCTGTTTTGGGTCGCTTCATGCACCATTTCATGCATTTACCATTCTCATGCACTATTCCATGCATACTCTACTGATCCAAATTGGGTGGCTCTGCCTTATCACTAAACATGCAAGCAAACCTCTTTAGGGTATGTGCCGCACTTTGTTGTTTTGGAATTTGTCCGGACAGATGTATTAGAGCACGTAGGCCCTAACTCTTAGAAACGCTTGCAAAGTTCAGGGTACACCTCGCGCAATTAAGCCATGTGTATCATCATCCGTTTGAATTTCTCTGTAGTCCTAAATGCCTATGAAAAGTTAAACTAGCAGAATGTGAGGAACTCAAGAAGCCCTGGCCTAGATTTATGATGAAATTTGGCCTTCTTAATTTTTCTACGATAACCATGATGTTCAATCATCAAGAGCCTTTTAACTTCTAGGACAAGGTAATATCTTGAGGGACCCACGGGGATGTTCTTTGGAATAAGGACGAAGCTCACAGTGGTAGCCAATAATGGGGTTGATGAAGTAGCCGGTTGGCAGACGATCACATAGACCGCCTGAGGCAAAGCCCCATCGGAGACCATCACCTTATTGTTGACATCTTCCATGAAAAATAGTCGGTGCTGAAAACAACAAAAACATTTGCCGGAGGCTCAGATGCTATTCGGTCGATGGCGACAAGAGGAGCAATTAGAGAGACATTCAGAGCAAGAGCAAGCTTCTCCTCCTGCAATAGATGATGAACGCCAAAATCATAATCCTCCCCACCTTTGTCGCCGGACAATAGAATGAAGTATGATTCTTCTAAGTCTAGTGGCTTGAGCGTGAATCCACCTAGATCTCCTATATCCACCTTACAACTGTGCACCTGAAAGCCAAATACCGACAACATGCAAATGAAAAGTGAGGAGCCAAATGCAATGGACATTGTGATAGCTTAAAGAAAATATATCTAGAAGTTGTATGTGATTACGGTAAGTCTTTACAAGGCTAACAAAATGTGTAGACGGCGTCGGTTGCTTGCCGACGCTAAGTTCCTAGACAACAGTAAAAGTTTGAAGCCTAAGGCTGGTGTAAGCTGAAACGTATCGATTCTACTTTGGATCATTGGGCCAAAGTGGAGGGTATCTAGACAAGGGATTCAATTGAATATATTTGGGTACGCGCAAGCTTGACCTATTCAAACCGGAAAGGAACTTTACAACCCTGGGAAGAACGGAATTTGATTTATACTCTTTTGATCCTATGTTGAATGAGAGTGGATGCATGGCATTCAATGGACTATTCTTGACGTTCATCAAAAGACAGCCGTCAAACAAAAGAGAGTTGCGGCTACATGCGCCAATACCAAACAACGCCTCTCAACTCGGAAATATAGTAGAAAGTCTATGAAGATAAAGAGTCGTTGAGTTCTTTGTGAGCTTTGAGACATCACAAAAGGAATTATTATAACAATATTTGACTCGACTATCACTTTTGCATTGACCTATAAGGGCCAAGAACTAAGAGGAGAGTTTGGTTTGGCTTTTGTCACTCTAAAGCACAACAGTGAAGTTGTCAACGTAGCAGTCAAGGAAGTCTGTTGCAGTTTGTAGAGATAGTATTCCTCCGGAATGCACCTAATCGTCACTAAATGCTTCCAAAGTAACCGCTCCGGTTTCGTTCCCACAGAGACCTAGTATTCTTCTCCGGATATTCCCCAAAACTAAACTATCACATCAATTGTTCATGGGTTAGCTATTTTCTTCACTCATGTATTATGGATCCGGATCCTTGTGGAGTCCGGAATTTGTACAATGATTGCCGGAACTAGGTTTCGGACAATCGGTAGGTAGTTTGATTATTCTCTGGTTCCCGTCAAAGAGTCTTCCGGAAGGTTTAAACGAGTGACCGAAAGGCCACCGATCTTGTTTTGTGTAAGTAGCCGGATTCCCCACTGCCTTGTGACTTTAAGTAGCTAGACACCCACTGCCCCAGAACTTATAGTGATCGGACACCACTCTCCCTACTCTACTAACCGGTGATTTGATTGCTGCTGCTAGACTTAGATTCTCACAACATCCGGATGGCCTTCCGAACACGGTCACACAGAGACAAGGCCGGACTACAACGACATTCTGATAAGTACCGTTGTGATTCTCCGAAGCAGAGGTTATCATTTACCAGGAGTACTCTGTCTAGACCTACGCATCAGGCTTTTTCCTATCTTGGGGGAAAACTCCGGCCTTGACCGGAATCCAGGTTAACACGGATTCTTCTGTGTCCTAGAGATTACCAAAAACACCTCTGCAGTTCATCTCTTCCCTTCTTGGCTACTTTCGGACCCTAGAGACTATTAGGAACACCTCTGCAAAAGTCATCCAGCTCACCCAGGCGATCTCCTGATGCGGATCCTAACCGGTTTTCCACAAGCAAACAAGTTATCACTCTTCTCCGGAAGAATGTTAATACAACCACACATATCCAAATGGATCTGTCTCTAACAATGACAACACTCCACACCCACGAGACTATGTAGCAATTCTAATATAGTAAGTCTGGAGTGTATTCAGACTTAGAAAAAAAGATGAGGAGTTTTTCGCAAAACTTCACTACTAAGTACTAACTAAATTCTTCCTAAACTTAGTCTTCCACCGCATCTGCTGGAAATCCGCTAGATCTTATCTAAAAGATCCGAGAAATCTGGAAAAGTTCCAGATTGAATCTCAGATCTTATAATCTCGGAAGATTCTCCGGACTCCGGATTTCCTACCCTAACTACAAAAACTAGCAGTTGATTCCGCCAGCAGCCGGGCGCACTGGAGCCCCATCGTTAATCGCTGTTGGTCCGGAATTTAAGCCCAAAACTACTACACCTAAGCACTAACCTAAGTCGGGGCACCCAGTGCCTGATTTCTCTCACTTCTACGCGAAAAGGAGATCTCCACCGGAGCCTGCTGCTTGCCCTTGGCCTTCTTCAATGTTGCTGGCGAAGAGTTGCTCTTCCGAGTCGATGGTTCAGCCGCTGGAGAAACCCTTGCCGCCGGAGCTTTGGGCCAACCATTTATCATCGCTTCACGAATGGAGACCAAGGTGTTGGATGACGGGTCTCATTATGCCCGGATTCGAAGTGTTGATGGAATGAGGTCAGTGCAGTTTTTAACGGTGAGGCCTGACAATGAGAGGCATTGACTTCAACACATAGAGATCCCTCTACCAACTTCTACAAACTTTTCGGATTTCTAAAGGGCATACATGGGATGTGGAGATCCACGAGTGCTAAGGAAATTAAGATTGGCGAATTCCCCAATGTACATACCAGCCTTAGGTGTAGATTTTTAAGTGCGACAGAGTGCGGCTTTGTGAGTTTTACCGGTATCAAAGATTTGAACCCTATACATAGAAAGTTTGTGAAAAAGATGGAGAAAAATCTAAAAGAGATGAAGGTTTTGGAAGAAGATGAGACTATTTCTGGTATTTATGAAGAGAATAGAATGCCAGATGATATCTTGCAGACTTTACAAGATCTAAAAACAAATACGGATGCGGAGGGAGCTACTCATTGCTTTGTCAATGTCCATACAAGTGCAATGTTACATGAAATTTCCTCAGCGATGACAAGCTTTAATAGTTCAAAAATTGATGGGCAGAGATCGGAAGCTTCAGTTCATACAAGATACAAAATTGTGGCCAAGAAGGTGAAGCCAGTGGCTACTCAGCTATCATCTGACACTGATGATCATATTAGACAAGCTGAGAAAGAGCCAAGTTTGAGAGAAACAAGAAGGATTGGACACAAGTTCACCAAAGATACTTTGGCAAACTTGAAGATTGGTGGAGATGATTTCTTAACTGAGCCGGAGAAGAGGAAATTTCAAGACATGCTTTCTATGCATGGAAATGTCTTTGTTTCTTCGCTAGATGAGATTGGGTGCGTTCAACCAAGTGTTGTGGCACCAATGGTTATTTTTACAGTACCACATATACTATGGGATTTGAAGCCTATACATGTTCCTCGAGCTCTACTTCCAAAACTAGTGGAGCTACTTAAAGAAAGATACGCATGGGCATACTTGAGCCTTCGATGGCTCCATATTCCAATCAATTGTTCACAGTGCCAAAGAAATCAGGAGCGTTGAGATTCATTCAAGATATGCAACCAGCAAATGGAGTGACAATCAGAAACAAGGGCTCAGGTCCTATTGTTGATGAAGTAGCTGAAGTATTTGCAGGGCATGCAATTTATTCCATTGAAGATCTATACTCTAGTTATGATCAATTTCAACTAGCTGCTGAGAGCAAAGATTTAATAACCATGAAGACTCCACTTGGATTAGTGCGCATGTGTACATTGCCTCAAAGTGCTACCAACTCGGTGGCACATATGTAGAGCGCCATGAATCAAATCCTAAGAGACTTTGTGCTTGAGAAAACCATACCTTTTGTGGATGACATTCCCATGAAGGGGTGCGAGAAGAAAGAAAAAGACTTAACCATTCAAGATGATGGTTGCAGAGCCTTTGTGAGTAATCATATTAAAGATGACGCCGAAATCTTGAGCAAATTGGGGGAGGTCAATTTGACTCTTTTCATTGAGAAATCCAAGTTTGGGGTTGATGAGATTTTGGTGGTTGGACACTTGTAT
Source organism: Bryoerythrophyllum caledonicum (assembly GCA_963971425.1). Lineage (NCBI taxonomy): Eukaryota > Viridiplantae > Streptophyta > Bryopsida > Pottiales > Pottiaceae > Bryoerythrophyllum > Bryoerythrophyllum caledonicum. Next base: position 9,810,292 of record OZ020521.1, on the reverse strand, counting down.
GGATCTTATGGAAGAAAACCTTATTATGAGAAGGTGTATGCTATTGGAAGAATGAAGGCCTGTAGCAATATCATTGAAGTAAGGAGGTTTTTAGGAGCCTGTATCTTCTACTAAATTTGGATCCCTTAGTTTGCTCATATATCAGAACCTCTTTACAAGCTATTGCGCAAAAGAAACAAATTTATTTGGCAATGTGAGCGAGACAAAACTATGATAGAGCTGAAGAGAATCTTGAAGTCACCATCGGTTGTTAAACAAGTGAGTTATACTTGTGGAAGACCGGTGATTGTAACTATTGATGTAAGTTCAATTGCAATTGGATGGGCTGTTGGACAAGATGATGAAGAATGGAAGATATTTGCTATCCGATTTGGAGCAAGGATCTTGACAGAGCGACAAAAGGCTTATTCACAAGTAAAAAAAGAACTTTGGAGTGCCCTTATAACTCTAAAAGCGGACATGAACTACTTGATTGGTGCGGAGGTAGTTTTAGAAACTGACTGCTTGCCTTTGCTGGGGATGATAGCAAATTGTTTTTCACCAGACATTGTAATGCTGCGCTGGATAGCTTACATCAAGTCTTTGAATCCTATTCTAGTTCACATTGAAGGTAAAAATAATTATATTGCCGATACGTTGTCTAGAGCAAGGTATTTCAAAGAAGAGGAGATGATGGCTCACGAACATGGTGAAGAATAGTTACACGGAGGCTATGTGATAACATCGATGGAGAAAGTTCGTCTACTAGAGCATTGCCTTTCGAGGATGAGGTGTACGACGGAAAACTGAGAGATATTGGGCTCTACTTGAGCACAATGGAGCGACAAAGAAGTTGGATGGATAAGACATTTAAAGACATCTGACATCGGTCTTATAGATATCTGTTGAAAGATGGATTTATATGGAAGAGGGTAAAAAGAGCTGGTGAAGTGCCATTAAGAGTGGTGGGAGACTCAGAAACCAAGACCCAAGTTCTATAAAAGCTTCTTAATACACTCTCGGCCGGTCACAGAGGAGTGTGGGCCACTTATATAAAAATCAAGGAGAGATATTGGTGGAAGGGGCTGTACATAAATGTTGAGGAGTTTGTAGCTTCTTGTGTAGTGTGCCAAATACAATCCAAAGTACAGTATAGAGACGAATTGCATCCGACTTACCCCATTGCAATCTATTTTCAATGGATGATAGATTTGGTTGCGATGCCGAATGTAATTTGGGGAATGAAGTATCTTGTTTTGGCCCGAGAAGAGCTTTTAAACTTTGTTGAAGGGAGGGCTTTGAGGACTAAGGCAACGGAGAATGTATGTCGATTTATTCTTGAAGACATTTTTAGCCAATATAGAAGCATTGGCCGAATGAGAGTTGACAGAGGAGAGTTGAATGCTACTGAAGCCAAAGAATTCTTCAAGCGATATGGTGTGTAGTTGAAGCTGACAACTACTTACAATCCTGAGGCAAATGACAAGATTGAGAGGGGACATCTTCCAATCATTCATGCTCTATTCAAGGCCTGCAAAGGAAAGCCTAGTGTGTGGCCAAAATTGCTACCGTTTGCTCTATGGGCTAATAGAACTACACGTAATACGGTTACCGGTTACATGCCTGTAGAACTTATGTATGGGCAGAAATCAATCATGCTAGTGGAGGAAGATATTCTCACATGGGTGTTCTTTCGTGGGAAGATGGCATAAGTAGAGAGAAATTGTTGGAGCTTCGCATTCAACAACTTGCAAGATTGCCAAGAGTCCTTCAAAAAACATTAGAAAAAATGAAGGCAGCTAGACAAGCAACAATGAGCGCTTTGACATAACACACCGATTGAGAAGAAAAAAGATTGGAGAGGGTGATTGGGTCCTTATATTTGATAGCACATTGGAGCATCAGTACAGTACGGTGCGCAAATTTGCGAAGAGATGGTTTGGATCCTATATGGTGATTAAAGTGCACCTTAATCGCACTTTTTCACTTTGAGAAATGGATGGGACTTTTCTACATGTGCCTGTAGCGGGGAAGCGTATTAAACTCTTTCAAAGAAGTGAAAGGTTTCATCTTGAAGACCTTCAAGATGTTTTTGATCCTCAAGAGTCAGAGGATGGTCCACAAGATGAAGAGGACAATGAAGATCCGGATAATGCAGCACAAAACAATCAAGATAGCAAAGAGGATTGAGCTTGGCACATACCAAAGGATTTGATTAGGAGGACGAAACTTATTGGTGACGCTTCATGTAGCTTCAAGGTGACGCTTATTGCTCATGGGATTGTTTAAATGGCGAAAGCCGTAGACAGTATTCACCAGTTCGAAGTATTCTTTTACGTTTTTAGAGTTTGTATTTGGATTTGAAATTTGAGCTAAAATGTCGGATTGGAGGGTTTTAATGGAATCACAAGAGCTAGAGTCTGAACCGGAGGTAGATTTACAGCTTTCCTTGTCTGAATTGCCAATTCAACCATCTCACCCGGCGGTTTCCACACCATTGCCATTCCACCCTCAAGATGAAACTGGATCTTCTCGTCCACTAAAATGGCCTCGTGTTGAGCAGCGTTGGTATGATAATCTCCAAAAGGACGCTCATGTTTTAGTAATCTTACTTCAAACTGGATGTGTTGAACCGGGCACTCGTGAAGTGACATTTGAAGGAAGTTTCAAGGGCCTGAACGAAGACCATTATTTCTGTATACCTAGGCCAATCGAGGTAAGCGCTGGCACCATTGTTGGTTAGAAGGGCCAATGAATCCTTTGATAAAGACTCAATGTGCAGATTACATCGCAATTACTATCAAGCGCATCCTCAAGTTCTTGCAGATGGAAGAGTACTCTTCTTTGACTTTAGTTTTTATCTCTACTTGATTTTGATTGAATCTTTGTACTAAATTTAAAAATTTTGTGTTCTATTTGAATGTTAGAAGTTAAAAGATGGTAGATAGAGGGTAGTTTACATCCTAGTTAGAATTCTAAAGGTTTATTGACCTTAAAAGATAAATAGGTGCTTATCTTTCGAGTTTTCCTATGGCCAATGGGTGTATTGAGGCCCATGTGATATGCACATGGGCTGATCTTATCCAACTTAGGGGTCTAGAGGGTAGATAAGCATCTTCTCTCTCCCTCTTAGTCGAGTTTTGGGGGAAAAAAAGGTTAGTGTGCTTTTAGAGAAAAATGTGTGTGGGTGTAGAGAGCCGAGAGTTTGAGGGGCCATAACTATGGTTGTAAGAAATATTTTGAAATGAAATTTTATGGATTTCTTTCTCTTTGAGATGCGCTTTTAAAGAGATTATTTTTGTTTGATTTAGAGATATAAAAAAGAGTTATAAGCATGTGAGTGGAGGAGGGTCTGCTGCCATCCAACGAAGAGGAACAGAGATTTGGGCGGCCACCAAAGTTTGTAGTTTTTACATTTATCTTTGAGAATTTTATGAGTTGTAGAGCTTTTATTAATCTTTGCATAAATTTATCATTCAAGTTGATTGGAGTTGTATTGCAAAAGTTATGAAGGTTTGAAATTGTGAAAACCTGAGGCCATCCATTGAGAGGGCAGAGGTTTCAACAAGCCATAACTTTTGGACAGTAGTTTAGAATGATTTGAGATTTAAAAGGTGTATGCACCATTGTTATAGCTCTCCGAAAAGCGGTTACAATTAAGGTTTGGAGTTTTGAAGAAGAAGTTATGAGCGATTGAATATCTAGAAGGGCGGAATTTTGAACTCATATAACTTTCGGACAGTACTTTAGAATGATTTGAAATTTGGGTAAGTATTAGTTATTTGTATTAGCTTTTCAGAAAGTTATTATATTTTGTAGTTAGAGTTTTGAATCATCTGTGGCACTTGTTTGAAGGTTATAGCCTTGGAGGAAGCTTTTCCATTGTGTTTTTGAACACTTCTTTTGAGTTTCCTTGTGTTTTTTATCACATGAAGATTTGAAGACTTGAAGACAAGAAGACATGAAGACTCGTGTGTTGTCGCTTGTGGGTTGTTATTCCTAGCCAAATTTGGAGGCTTGTTGTCTTTATTTTGTTATTCCCAGCCCGATTTGGAAGCTAGTTGTTTTTATTCTGCTTCGTAAATTTTGTTGCGGCGAAGTGGGGTTGATCACCCACACGATCGTATTTATGTTGGTTCCACCGGTGAGGCGCAATTGCTGGTCACTGTGGGTTTGAATTTTAGGAGCCAATCTTTCGGACGGTTTCAGCTTGTGGTCTGGCCGTCCCATTTTAGTCGTCCGGGGCCGTGGGTTCTTATCTCCTTACCTTTACCCTTAACCTGTTTAGAGCCACCACAGGATAGGCCAACGAGTAGTTGTTTGAAGAGTCGAAGATATGAAGATTTGAAAAATAGTAGAATTGAAGACCTGATTGGTCTCTCTTACCATCTATTCCGGTTGCAGCCAGATTCTCCGTAAATTCTCAAAGCGCTCCGCTCTCTATACGACACCGGTTGAGCATCTCGCTCAAAAGGGTCCTCCAGTCGACCACTGTCTTCCCCCGGAGTGTTCCGAGGAAAGTGCACGCCCACTTCGACACCAGCCGCTTCAGCTTCTTTAGATGGAAGATAGTGTTTGGAAACCCTAACACCAGCTTGGCGTCCTGATGCTTCAAATCCTGGAAGCTCTACCCCTCCTTTGGATCGACTCTTTCTTCGAACTCCTCCACCAGGAATTTGTCTCGCCGTTCCACCACCTTGATATGGCCGGTCCGGAAGTCGTACGCATGTATCCATTCTGGAACTCCCTAGAGTTCTGGATGGGCCTGCAGCAACCCTTCGTACTTAGGATCCGGGGTGCCTATTAGCTCTCGGATGTATGCCTCCTCACGGATGCCCTAGGTTACTTCGAAAAATCCGTCACAGCCCATGGTCTTTAAACTCTCCTTCAAGAGATTGTAGCCGTCCGGGTCTGTGGGGATTTCCGGCAGCACCCTCTTTAAGGGTGGGAGCGCAGCAGCCGGCTCTCTATCTCGCTTCCGTTGCCCATCTCTGTCGGTTCTCTTCTTCTTGGCCTTGGGGACGGTCTTCATCGAGTCTATCTATTTCCTCACTTTCCCTCGATGTCCCTGCACACGCCGTCCTCACAAAAACCCTTCCAAACGGACACACGTCTGTTCTAACCGTCTAATTAAGAAACTCTATTGGCCAACCGTTAGGAGAATGGGAGAGAGAGAGAGAGAGAGAGAGAGAGAGAGAGAGAGAGAGAGAGAGAGAGAGAGAGAGAGAGAGAGAGAGAGCTGGAGCGGAAGCGCAACACGCTGTCCTGGAGAGAGAATTTGCCTTGGCAAAACGCAGGGTTCTTGGTTGCTACCAATTTCAGTCAAAAGAGAAGGAAGACGCCACAAATATGAATTCCATCAATGTACAATGATGGCCAAAGTTTTAATCTACATAAAAATTCGAATCTTTGATTCATCTTAACAAACCTTTGCAAGTAGTCAAACGTATAGTTGTATAAACATGGGGCAGTAGAACCCCTTCCCACTAAATCGGGCTATTCTACTTCAAAAATATCTATATAAACACATGCAATAGCTTTTAACAAAGCTAATTTAGTAAGGTTCCTCTATTCAAAGTTTCAACACAAAAAAATCTTCACAACTATTTCTATCAAGAGTCAAAGTTACTGCTCTAAATTGTTGAATGCATCCGACCCCTTCCCATTCAAACTAGCATAACTCTTGCACTATAGCTTAAAAATAAACATGTAATATCTTTTTGAAAAGCTAACAACAAGAATAACGAGTAACAGAAGTTCCAACTCTATTGGCTCTAATCATAATGAACTATGGTTGCTCAAAGTCACTACTCAAAACTTGTGGAATAATATCCGCTCCTCCGAGAACACCTCTTCAATAGATCAAGTGCCACGGCTCCATAACAACTTGGATTTGAACTTGTCATAGCTCATTGGAAAGTTAATACAACCAGCACTATCCACACAAAGATTCACTATCTCACTCTTTGTATCCAAGTTTCTACATGGAATCAAAGTTACAGCTCTCAAAAATTCATGGCAGCAGTACCCTCCTTTATTAAAATCCACACCACAGCTTCTACATAACTCCGATTAGAGCGTGTGATAGCTTATTGAAAAGCTATTAACAAGTTCTACAACACTTGAAAAAATGACATCAAAACTCACAAAACTATACATGTCATACAAGAAAACCAGAGCGTCTTTAATACTAAATGGAGGAGGCTTTGGCCGAGGGAGGAGGGAAGGAAAGTCAAGGGCTTTAATCATTCCATGCCTCTCTAGCCTTCTTTTTTACTCACCCTTGGATGCCAAAGTCCATTTACCTCCAAATCTAATTCATATCTTCCCACATAAGCCTAGCTTGACTTTTATTTCCTAACCTATAACTCTACTACAAGTTGGCATTATATTTCTCCCCTTAAACTAACCCCTCAAACTTAACATTTCTTATTTCTATTACAAATCATAATATCATAGCACTCTATTTAAGTTTTTCAATCTTAGAACAATTAGAGAATAGTTTAAATCCGGCTGACCAGATTGTTAGGTTAATTTCCGGCACCTTGTGGGAACGGATTCTCACAAAATTGAACTTATCCCATGACTTGAACTTACAAAATTGAACTTATCCCATGATTTGAACTTTGGAGAAATTTTGCACAACATCCAACGGTTGATGGAATAGATTATAGTGTTTAAGGTTACCGTATTTTGGTAGTGAAAACTATGGATTTTAGAGGGTGTACTACTTTAACCATCAATAGATTCTTGCAAGAATTTTTTAACTTTAAATAAGAGCAGTTGACATGTGCACTAGGTTGATAACTTTGCATTGACATATGATATGTGAAGAAAATATTTATACACAAAAATTGGTGATTTTTTTGTTTTTTTCTACTTGATTGTGTACAAAAATGTTCCAACCTTATACAAATCAAAATGAAAGTTTTGTATGTGATGAGAGAGATCAACAATAACAAAACAATGAAGAATGTCTTAAAGTCAAAGTTCAATCAAAATTTAAGAACAATTTCAATGTGCATGTGTGAAATACAACATAGTATGTGGCATAGTATTCACTGTATTCACTGTATTTTAGTGTATTTGGTGTATTTTGTATTGTATTCCCATTTCTTCCATGATTTCTACAACTCCAAATCATGATTTAATTGTTGGAGAGTGTTCCTGCAATGAGGCGCAAATCTGAACATTGTATCTTGAAACCTAATTCCTCATAGATTTTGTGCAAATTGATTTTTAGCACCTTTGGAGTCCCATTCCGGGCTTCCTGGGCGCTATAGGGTTAAGCTTGGGCCAAAAGATGGCATGTCATTTTCTGCCCTTGTCCATATCCTTATTGTGAAGAAATATTTACAGCAAGTTCTAATCATCAAATGAATATACCGTAATGAATATATAGTCACTGATACAAAACGGATCGATGACAGCGTTGGTTGGCAGCCGACGCTAAAGACTAAGTATTATTGGGAGATGTATATCGATGCTTCTCACTTGAGTAGGACCAAATAAAATTCTACCAATCAGGGTCATCGGAAGGAGGCAAGGGATACCAAAGACGTGAATGCTACTCCGGACATCGCCTTAGAAGATGACCTCAATCCCTTATCATTGTATGGTCCTCAATTGAGTCGTTCAAAGCTATCTTTGATCTGTTTTGAGATGTTGTAAAAATTGATTTTGTTCCTTGCCGTCTAAGCACAAGTCGTTACCTTTCGTCTGGATGGGCCATGTTATTGAGTGCGTTAACCTAACTCCTAGGAAGTGCTTTGGAAATTTTAAGGTCGAATGGCGGCTATCCATGACACGGAAGAAGGATACCAAGCAAGTCATTGCAAAGGAGTGCTGGAAAAGGAATTGGGAACAGGAAAATTGGGATGTTGACCTACAAAAATGCAGCATCATTCTGTACTCTCACCGCTACCCGTCCCACACTTAAGGCGGCCCTTCCAAGTCCCACCATATTCCGCTAGAGGCAACGAGCACTGCAATTGCTTGTTTAGAGGTTTGGGGATTCTTAAATCCATTTTGGTGACGGCTCATTTTATTTGGAATTGGCTGCCAACCAACGGAATGTTGCTTCACTGATGCCCTAGTTAGATCTTCAATCAAATTGCCTTGTTGATTCAACCGTGTTACTGATTTCCTCAAAGGAACTATTTTCGACATATGCCAAGTTTAATGATCAATTACAATAACATTGAAGATTTATCCCTTGACTGCCAGCCAACAACCTCATTTTGTTGTCAGTGGTCAACTAAGCAGTGGTCATCAATGTCTTCAATCATACGGATGTACAATTCAAAGAATCGCACATGAGTTGGTTAAATAATGATGTTGGAGTGAAGGCACCATGAACTCGTTACACGCTTCAATTTTATGTTATAGTAGGATAATTATTGTATGCATTAATAAATGAGAATAAATGCAACTAGGTGAGGTATGTTTTTAGAGTCAATAGAATGTCATTCAATGATCTTTTTCCAATGATGACAATCGCATGAGATACGTACGGTCAATCGCTCAAATTAATGATCAAGTCGGAAGAAACTCAGTTACATATATAAGAAGTGTGGTGCGTGTATTTAATCTCCTTCTTAATTTGGTTTTACTAAGACCACGTTACGGAAAGTCATGATAGAGACATGGCGAATGACCATTGTTAGGAGAAAGAGAGGGGCAAGGGAGGTAGTGAAACGAAATGAAGATAATTGTATATTGAGTGTGGAGAAAAGCATACCTTCCAGTAAAGTTGTTGATGTTGAGCGAGTGACGGTTGTTAGTAGTGCAGAACTGATGTCTTCCGAGTGCGACAACATTGTCACTGCAGAGGTGGACAACGATGATGACCTTGACGATAGTCGGGATGATTGAGAGTTCTCTAATACCGAAGATATCAACGTCTAGGTCGAAGAGGAAGCGAAGGAGGACGACAAGGAAGAGGAGGACCCTTGGTTCAAAGACGATGTGGACACTCCTTCAAGGGACTGTGATGGTGCTTTTAAAACTGCATGCGACATGGGATCGGATGTGGACTCTTCAAGGGACTGTGATGGTGCTTTTAAAACTGCATGCGACATGGGATCGGATGTCGACTCCAATATATAAGCACCGTCATTGTGGAAGGACTTGTAGAGATTGGAATGTGGTTGTGTGGGAGACAAGTACTAAATTGATCTATTGCTGTTGATTTTGAAGTTTGCTTCCAGCATGAGGGGTCCTAACTTCTACGAATCATATCCAGCTAGGCTATGGATAGGCTAGGCTAGATAACGACATTGCTATGCTAGGCGACCTAGTCTAGACTCATCACTTGAGGTAATTGCCCTATTTTTGCGGGCTTATCTTCAAAGCCATCGTTGGTATCTCTCATGATGAATGGAACTGTATATATTTATGTGTTGGAATATCAATCACAGTATTGTCACATCAACCTGGTTGATGGCATCTTTGACTCGATGGAGGATTTCAACTTCTATTTTGCCGTGTTTATCAAAAGTATGCATCTCAATGAAAATTCTCAAATTAGATTCACGTTTATAGCATATACCATTTTTCCTTCAGCTGCTAGTTGGTGGCCTCCTCTTAATGTAACCAACTTTCTTAGAATCATAACCAGCTTCATTTGGGTCACATATTTGTTCAATCCTTTTTAATGCATGTCAACTCTTTTGTATGATTTGAATCAATCACTCTCAATAGTATAGTCTTGAACGCACACGAACAAATAGACTCTATAGTGTTATTTGTTTCTGTAAGTACCATTGAGTTGGTTGTCATTTATTTATAGTCAAGTGATAGACAAACCTTATAATTTTGCTTGAGAAGTGATCCCACGTCGCTTGATTCTAGACATTTATATAGTCGGATGCTAGCCAATGGTACTAATGTTTTTAATCAATGAAGGTCTAAATTTAGTATCATTTTGTTTAACATGTAACGTACATTTTTTCTACAATTTTATTGGTAAGAGATATGTCATATGTTTTGTAAAGTATATGACATATTTCCAACTAGTCGCCGGTGGTTTGAGACATTTGCGGATATCGCAATCTATAAGAATCTTTAGGGTTATTTTAGTTGAATATCCTACTCAAATTCACCCATTTTTTCATTTTTTTAAATCATATAGGAGATGAATTTTGAGGGTCAATTTTTTATTTTTGGTCGACAATTGATTGTTTTGTCCTTATTTGATTAAATATCTATTATTATTTAGATATCTATAATAATTTAAATATATATAATAAATAAATTAAATATCAATATTTAATAAGATAAACCAAAAAAATGGATGTTAACACTTAATAAAAATACTGATTTTTTTAAAATATTATCTAATTAACTTGAATATTTTATTACATTTAAATTCTTTCGCACATGAATTAAATAATTTTCAATAGAAAATTTATTTATGTTTATATATACTAGCCACCACGACCAATCTAACCCAAAATAACCAATAAACATCATTGTGCACTAACAACACAACAAATAATTCAATTAGTAATCAAATTGTATAACACAAAAAAAATTGGCACAAATTTTTAATGCACGGATAATGTTCAGCTCGAGCACCACCACCACCAACTCTCTCTCTCTCTCAAGTCAAGGGTTGCTTCTTCATGCCACATTTGATTCTTGATCTCTGAAGACAATTCGCTTGCCTTTTCACATCCTTGGCTATGAACTGTTCTAAGCCTTCTATGTACTTACAACTATACACCCGAACTCATGAACCCACTATGATGGCATGCAATGATCGAGACATCCACATAGACGAGAAATTCTTGAACAAGTCATCCGCATAGATACGGCTGTACCCCCAGAAATGGAACTTAAGTACCGTCATTGGAATGACCACATTCGTTATTTCCAAATCTGCTAGTATGCTCCCCAATATTCTCACTAAACAGCAATATTGGCATCTAATTAACACAACACGTCTTCACGTGAGTTAAACTCATGAGTACGCATGTACTATCAACTACCGCTTCATGACTGAAAGACACCTTGTGGCGCTCCTACCTGACACCACCTTTAGGTAAACTCACTGCATGATGTTCAATAAATGTTCTCCCATGCACATACAGTTCCATTGCACTGTTTGAGCTTCTATTCCGTAGAAGTGGCACTGGGACGGCTCAACACAATACGTGACCCGAGCTCTTTCTAGAACATGTACTTCGAACCGCAGTCTCTGCATGCAACTTTCATTCTTTTTGTTTTGCCTCATGCTGTGACCGCACGCCTCGCAGCATTGCGATCAACAAGATGGTGTTATTGTTCTACCGTGATCTATGTAGTGTTCTTACTCGCCTTGTGATACCCTAATGATGTCTGATGCAGCACAGTGGTAATATCTTACGTTCACTATTTCTGCAGAAACTTTCTAAGTACATTTCCCAACCAGCGTTGTCAGGACGCTCGACGTCCCTGACGTCCGGACATCAGGACGAAGGACGTCCTCGGGCCTATCTGGACGTCCGGTGACATAACGAGTTTTGTCAATTTACCCGGGGGTAAATAGCCGTCCGCAACCTCGGCCGACCGCTCGGCCGTCAGATGC